>CABHPH010159580.1:13008-60690 GCA_902168325.1 Peromyscus nudipes | reverse complement strand
TTTGTGTATGCATATATGCTGGTGATTCATGAATTGTTCTGTGTTAAGAATGCAATTGTTTTGTGGAACTGTTTATGTAAAAATGGAATCATGTACAGAACTGGTTTTGTGTTACAAATGGAACTGTTTAAATGTAAAAGTTTGGGTTTTCTAACTAGGCTTGAGATTTTGCTTTAAAAATTATAAAGAAAAGGGAGAGTTAATTAATATTCCTTAGTCTAATTAATTTAAAAATGTTTGAGTGGATTAATGTCATGTTTTTTAGTAAGAAATGCAAATGGGGTATATTAAGAGACTACTTTTAAAGTGTAAAGAGTTTTATTAAACTGCTTTTGGATGTTTTGCTAAAAGTATTCAAAGTGTGTTAATGGTTAGATTGAAAATATTGCTTTTCAATATGGGTTTGTAGGAATTGTATAAGTTTGGGTTCCTCTAACTAGGTTTGAGATTTTGTTTAAAAAATTATAAAGAAAAGGAGGAGTTATGAGATTGAATTATGTTTGCAGAAACCTATTGATATTAATGCACCCTGGTTTTGTGGAGTTAAGGAAATATTTAAGTTTGATGTGAATACATCGAAGTTTTTCCTATGTTCTGTTAGCAAGAAAATTCAAATGATTGAGTTAAAGTTATAAGACGGAGAAAATTGTTAACTATACATATCCACCATATATGCTAATTCAAATGGTTCTGTTAAGAGTTTGCTTTGAGTTGTAAGATTGGGAGAATTGTGACTATGTATAGCAATATTTATGTTAACCTGTTAATGGTAATGATGAAGCTAAGGGATTCTTTAAGTTTGTAGTCCTTAAGAGTTTTTGGTTTAGAAAGGGCTTGAGGCAGATAAGACTGCTGTAGTCACCCTGGACCTAATTCAAAAGAGAAATGCCATCTTTATCATCCTCTACTCCCATACTGGGAGGTGTAACGGCTATGGAGATTGCTGTAAGCCATTAATAGTTATTTTTTATATATTAAGAAGGGGGGACCTGTGGGAGCCCGTTCTCGGGTTCCTCGTGGCTTTACCCAGCAGGTCCGCATAGAGGATGATTAGGACCATGGGCCTGAGTGCAGGTGTCTGAGATGGTCTGCACTTGGCTGTGCTGGGGGAGGAGGTCATTTGCTCCACCCCTTGGTATCTCTATAAAAACCCTGGGGCCGAGACAGTCGGGGGCCTGTTGGAATAGGTTCCAGGCCCTCTCAAGGCTATCCTTTATTTTCTATCTGTTTATCTCTGCAAGATTCTCTGCAATAAGTCCTATCTAATATTTCCTGCTGCTCACACTGAAGAAAACTCTGGGAAGCTGTGGGGTTGGTGGGAAAACGCCCCACACTTTTATACATAAGTGCCAACTAGCCAGATGTTTGCAAAGAAGATGTTTGTCTCTGCTCATAGGGGTCTCTGGACTTAACGATCAGAGGGGCCCTTTCCACCATGCTTCTCACAGACCTTCACATCTAAATAACTAAGCTTGCTTTCCACTGTGGGTGAAGATCCAAAGCACCCTTCCACCAGCCTCCTCGCTGACCTCTGTACCGAAACCACAAGCTGAAGTTCTGAGGGGTGGTACCGCTCCAGACTGCCCTTGTGTTCCTCCCCGACAGAATTCCACCAATGCCTTTTTCTTGTGTAGGGGGAGCAGTTCTTCTTTTTCCTTGGGCGCATCTGGGACCTTGTGAATTGGAGTGACAAAAAGTTGATTAGCATGAGGAACACAAACTACAGATGAATGCTGGTAGAGTGTGTGTGTGAGCATGCGTGTGTGTGAGCATGCACATGTTTGTGTGTGTTCCCAGAAATCAGATATGTGACTCCATGAGACGGTTAGTGGTTGTGCAGACACAGCATTTTAATAAAGGACAACAAAGTGATAAAAAAAGGGACAAAAACAAGGAGAGGGACTTGGAGTTTCTGTGGTGTGTGTTGGGGGGGTGGGGGAGGTGGCGTTGTAGGTAGGGAGTAGAGTGGTGGGGAATTCTGGGAAGTCCAATAAAGGAGAAAGCTAGGTGGCTTGGGCTGGATAGTGTAGCCATTCCTGCTCCTCCAGGGTCTCTGCTGGGCCAAGGAAGGAGGGTGGTAGTTTCTGAGGGTGCTGATGTCTTTCCCTCTGGGCAGAGAGGAGGAAGTTATCAAGGGTGCCCGCCCTGCACTTAGGAAGACAGTGAGGCAGAGCCTTTTCCCTTTGTGTTCCTAAGCTCCACCTCAGTGCAGTTCTTACGCTGTGTTGGTGGTGTGCGTTGGCAGGTGCACCCTACTACCTATCCCACCTGCTTATTCCATTCTGCCTCTCTTCTGTTGCCCATGTGCCTCTTTAAAACTTCCCTTCTGCTAGGCACAGTGGCACACAACAACCAATCCAGTGTTCTGGAGACTGATGTGGGAGGATCATTGATTTCAAGGCCAGCCTGAGATACAAAGCAAAACCCTGTCTCAAAACAAACAACAAACAAAAAAGGGAAAAAAAAAAAAAAAAGCAACAAAATGTCTCTTTTGTCCTGTAATTCTGTGTCAATTGTTATGGTGGCTGCTGTTTTCTCAATGAATTCATTAGGTAATTACTTCTGCAGATTATTTTTGATGTTTTTTCTCTACCTAAACTTTAATGGACAATTTAAAACACAGGCAAGATTTTTTTTTTCCTGGATTGATTTTTGTTAAAGAAAAACAAGAAAACAAACCAACAACAAACAAAAAACCTTTTGAAACCACAAGTTGTACAATACGAATTAACATTTCAAATTAATGCACTCTTATAGTCAGTATCTTTACAGAAGTCAGCATGTCCACCTCCCCACCAGCTGACCCCTGACCCTGGTGTGCTGGCGGGGTTTAAGTCAATGAGACACAACTGGGAGGCATTTTGGAAAATGTCCCCACCTGACTGGCCTATGGGCAAGCCTGTGCTACATTTTCATGACTGAGGTCCTAACACACTGGGTTGATGGTCCTGGGTGCTGTAAGAAGGCAGGTTCAGTCAGCCATGAGGCTCTAGTCAGTGAGTTAGCTGCGTTCTTCCATGGCCTCCGCTTCAGTTCTTACTTCCAGTTTCCTTCCCTGCTTGAGCGCCTCCCTTGACTTCTCGCAGTGGTGGAATAAAGTATAAGTGAAATAAACCCTTTCCTCCCCAAGTTGCTTTTGGTCATGGTGTTTTTTTCACAACAGAAGAAAGCAAACAAAAACACGGTTCCTCTGGCTGAGGACAGTGATGCGTGTAGGGGAGTTTCCACCATATCCTTCCCAGGGCCAGTGCCAGGAGCTGCGCCATATAATGCATGCTACCCACAAGTCACACGATTTCATGCACTTCCCCTTTAGAATGCAGCTCATGCTGTCAGGGGTGCTCTGGGAAGGGATGTGGATGGGGCGTCCTTAGCACTTTATTTTCGATGATGCCGTTTATTTCATCCATTGATTCATTGCCATCTCCAGTCTCCTTTACTGCCTGTGTTTCTGCGCACTGGTGTATAAACTGCTGTCCAACATGATCTCTGAACAGTCGTCTCTCCTCCAGCTGCCTTCTAGGTTTCTGAAATGACGAAGGCCTGTACTTACCCTGGGCTGTTATTGGTTTGGTTTATTGAATTACACCTAGAACTAAGTGGATATTACCAATATCCCCTTAAAAAGTAAGTGGCCCTTTAGTGGCTTTGGATGGTTCTAAATCACTCTTTTGTCAGGAAGGAAGAGGTCTCATTCTCTATTTGTACAAATTTCACGTTATAGAATAGTTACAAAAGTCTTGTTACCCAAACATGTAGAGACTGTGCGTGCTTATAGTCCTGCAGGTTGTAACTCCCTGTTTATGAATTCAAATGTTTCTTTACAGAAGAGAGAGGAAAACAACCCAAATGATGGCCCCAACGCATTGTGCTTACTTTATCATCGATAACCTTTGAAAAATATTGTTCTTGTGACAGCAGGGTTTCAAAAAGAAAAGAATAAAAGAGAGAAAGAAATAAAAAGGAAAATAGAAAATATTCAGCAACACAGAGGCAGGAAACCATGACAGACCAGACCGCAATGCTCAAACGGCGGTTAAACTGATGGCCTGCCTGGGATTCCAGGCTGATTACTCTCTCCCCAAGGGGATATTATAAACAAGAATTTACTATCAAAATATTTTTATTTGTCTGAAAACTAATTTACCAAGCATGGAGATCAGAGGTGTGGAGCAGATGGGGAAAACAACGTTCTTGCTTGCCTTAAAGGAATCGGCTGCAGAGAGCCACAGAAAGTGGATTGGAAATGTCACCTGAGCCCCGAAGCTCCATAAATATCAGGAAAGAAGACAGCACCAATCTCGCAGCCCACAGCCCACAAAGCCACTCTCTTGCTGCGGGTATTAAACATTAATGATGATTTCTATAGTAAGGGGCAAGAAAGGCCCGTTTCTGTGGAGCTACCCAATCCTGGGGCTGCATGGGGCTTGCTGCAACAGCACGTTTTGCAATTATTTTTTGTGCTGTTCTTTTATCTCTGTGAGAATCTCCAGCCTCCAGGTAATGAAGTGCTTCCTTTATCACTCTGTAGCACTGAAATATTGATCTGATTATCGGAACAAAGAATTACTGCAACAATAGGAACCCTATCTTGGTGTGGACTTGGACTTCAGAAGGGAAAAAGGAAGCGTAATCAGTAATGTCAGGACGTTTTTTCAATAGATGTTTGCAAATCATAGAAAAATGCTAAGATGCCTTGAAGGCTATTTGCAGAATGTAAACCTGCGAAGTGCTAAACATGGGTCCAAAAGCTAAGCAACAATTGGCCTCCCAAGTAACATTAATTATATTTCATTTTATTATTTTTTTATGACTGTGAATATACATGGAGGGGCCCTTGTGTGGAGGTAGGACACGGTTTAAAAGGTTTTTTTTTTAACTTCTTTCACACATTTGAATGCTTCTAAATTCATTCTGCCTTATCGATTTTAAGGAAGTTACAAAGGATAATGTAGATTTGGTCAGGGAATTTTCTTAGGATCCATGCTCCTCTACCTGGAGTTTACTTCCCTGATTTAGGGTTTATGTTGTGATAAAACACCATGACCACATGGGACTTAGAGAGGAAAGGGTTTATTTTGTCTTGTAGACTGTGGGACATCATCCGGGGAACTCAAGGCAGGAACTCAGGGCAGAGGCAAGAACTACAGCAGAGAGCCTGGAGGCGTGCTGTTGACTGAACACATGACTTGCTCAGCCTGCTTTCTCATACACCAGGACCACCCACCCAGGGTGCTACCACCCACAGTGTATGGGCCCTCCTACATCAATCACTAATGAAGAAAATACTCCACAGACTAAAAGCAACCATATGGAGTATTTTTCTCAATTAAGATTTACTCTTCCCAAATATGTCTAGGTTTGCATCTAATTGAAAAACATAACCAGCATATATCCAGTAGGTACAAGGCACAGAAATGCCAAGATATAAATGGCTTCCAATTTCTTTTTTGGTTTTTCGAGACAGTTTCTCTGTGTAGCTCTGCGCCTGTCCTGGAACTCACTCTGTAGCCCAGGCTGGCCTCGAACTCACATAGATCCGCCTGGCTCTGCCTCCCGAGTGCTGGGATTAAAGGCGTGCGCTACCACTGCCCGGCGGCTTCCAATTTCTACCTGCCTAGCTTCTGTTGGAATAGGAACTCAATGCTTCTTGCAGTCAATACAGGTGGCAACATAGTGCCCAAATGAGTTTCTAGCAAAACTAATTGGAACCTGGAGATCACACTTGAGACTACTCCACCCAGGTCCAACAGAGACAGGGGTGCTGAGCTAGCATTTCATTTCAGTTGCTAGAGCTGTTGACTGGGTGATAATCCAGGGAGGCAAGAAGCCCTGCATGTTCTATTATCTTCCACTGCTTCGGCTGTAGAGGAGCGTGACTCACTCTGCTATTTCAGCTATCTTCTCCATAAATCCTCTTTCCAGAGCCCCAATTGTGTCTGCATATATCTTCCGCTTTAAGGTTCTCTTGAAGCTTCCTGTGAGTCTCAACATCAGTGCTTACTCTACGGCAGCCATTCTTCTCTCTGAAGGCTTCCATGCACTTACTGTGATTCTGTGACTATCAACAGACACACCGGAGAGGAACCCTGTCTAGTGTACTGGGGAAGACAGTTCCCTCAAAAGGGCAACTCTATACCCACTGCTTCTGTGTGACTGGACATAAAGGAACATGACAAGTGTGTTGGTTTGTTTTTTTGTCAACCTGACACAAGCTAGAGTCATCTGGGAGGAGGGAACATCAGTTGAGAAATCACTTCCATCCAGTTGGCCAGTGGGCATGTCTGTGGTGCATTTTCTTGATTGATGATTGAAGTGTGTGTGGTGGGGGGCACCAGCATGTTTTGGGTAGAGCTGCCCCTGGGCAGGTGGACCTGGGTGTATAAAAAAGCAAGCTGGGTAAGCCAGTAAGCAGCACTCCTCCACGGCCTCTGCTTCACTTCAGTTCCTGCCTCCAGGTTCCTGCCTCGAGTTTCTGTACTGACTTTTCTCAGTGATCGTGGCCTGGGAGCTGTAAGATGAAATAAACCCCTTCTTTGCCAAGTTACTTTTGGTAATGGTGTTTATCACAGCAACAGAAACCAAACCAGGACACTAGACCTTGTGGGTGGTGCTGCAAAGACCTTGGGGATAAATCCTGACAACCTGGTCTCTAAAGTTTGGAGTAAGGACTCAAAAGTGGGGCAGACAGATTTTATAGAAATAGCTTTTGTTAGTTTTTTGAGGAAGGCCTAGAATCGAGGGGCTGTTTGGTTCTTATGATAGTGGTCCTAATTTACTCTGCTTCTGTGGCTATTCAAAGGTTCAATTTCTCTCATCTTTGCCAGCACTCACTATCATGAATCATCAGACAATAACTTTTCTGACAGGTGTGACAGGATACACACAACTTTAGTGATTAGGGATGCCAAACTCCACCCCCTGTCCTGTATTTGCTCGTCATTTCTGTCTCTTAATTTTACCAGTATTTATTCAAGTTCTTTGTCCATTTAAATAATTTTCCTTGCTATTGAGCTGAGTTCCTCATATATTTTCGTTATTAATTCCTTATTGACTATATATGGCTCACATATACATTCTCCTGATATCTAGATTGTCTGTTCACACTTAATTGTTTCATTTGGTGCACAGAGCTTGTGTAAAAATGTTTCAGCCAGCCCCAGCAGGACTGATGCACACATGAACTCACAGAGACTGTGGCAGCAGGCACAGGGCCCATGCAGCTTCAAACCAGACAAAATTCCAGCATTGAGAAGGGGAAGTGGACACAAGTCTCATCCCTAACCAAGAAGCTCTTTGCAATTGATAACTGCTGGGGAAGGGAAAAATCAGTTTTGTCCAATGGAGTGCCACTGGGTATACCAACTACACCCCAGGTTAGACCCCATGCCTAGGAGTGGTAGGCCAACACAAAACAAATTCAAAGATATGTTTGTGGACTTTTATTTTTGTTTTGCTATGTTTTAGCATTTTTCTTGTTTTATTGAACTGTTGCCTGTCTGTTTTGATTTTTTGTGGGTATTTTTGTTCTTATTTCTTAATTGTTTTTATATTTTTATAGAAAGAGAAAGAGAGAAGTCATAAAATTGTGCAGGCAGGATGGTAGGAAGGAGTTGGGTGTTGTTTGGGGAGGGAAAGAACATGATCAAAATATTTGTATAAAAAATTAATAACAATTGTTTCATAATTTCATACATACATGCAATGTGTTTTGGTCAAGTCCCCTTCCCTCCATTTCAGTTTCTATGCTACTGGTCCCACCACTATATCCTAATCATGTGTTCTTTTTTAAGTCACTGAGTCTATTTGTTGATGCCAGTGTGTGGCTGGGTATAGGGCCATCTGTTTGAGCATGGTCGACCTACAAGGGGACACACCCTGAAAAAGAACCCACTCTCCCTCTCCTAGCAGTCGCAGTTGCCAAAAGATCCTCAGCTGGGCCAGGACTTCCTGTCCATTTTCCCCTTCTGTATAGAGATTTTTGTTTGGATTGATCTCACACAGTTCTGGTTCATGCTGCCACAACAGCTGTGAGTTCCTATGTCCAACTGCCTTGCTGTGTCCTGAAAACACTACTTCCTTGTGATCATCTACTGCTTCTGGCCCTTACAGCCTTTGTACCTGAGCTTCTGTGTTGACCCCTGAGCCTTAGGAAGAGGGAGTGTGATATAGATGTCCCATTTAGGGCTGGGGACTCTGCAATCTCTTCTCTACACATTGACCAGCTGAGGGTCTCTGTTAATTGCATATACTGTTAAAAGCTTCTCTGATGCGCGTTGAGAGATGCACTAATTTATGGGTATAATAATAAGACATTAGACATCAAATACTGTGTCCATATATTAAAACAGTATTGGGTTCATTTTCGGGACTATGTCCTTTCTAGCCGCAGGTTCTTGGCACTGATACAGGTGCCAGAAATAGGTTGTCTTGTAGAGCAGGCCTTAAACCAATCAGAAAGTGGTCCATTAATCTCATAACATGGGCACTACTCTTTCACAAGTGGGCACATCATTGTGGTAACTTGTACGGTTCACAGAGTAGGTAATGTTGATGATTATTTTTCTCCTGTGGTAGCATGCACAGTACCTTCCAGGACTAAAATCCAGCCAGTAGGGCCAAAACTTTCATGTCAGTATCATCTTGATTTCTCTGGGTTCTGTGAATCAAGTATATGGTGTCTTCAGCAATAGTCTTTCCATTCTTGAGGGTACTCTAGTATGATGGCAGTAACTTGTAATTGTTGGGGGGTGGTCTGTGGGATTCCACTGGCCAACAACTCTAAAAGAAATAACCTGTTCCTGGCACCGGGCTTTTTATTTGATAGTTTAGGTTATTTAGGTGGGGGCATTGTCCCCTTGTCATAGGGCAACTCCATTTAAACTGTTTTTATGTATGCATATGTGTATATTTTAGGAAGTTTCTACAGTAGTAGAAAATTTTTTAACATGATTTAATCTTATCTAGTTTTGCTTTTTTCCCCTCCAGTCTTGGGGTTAAGCCTAAAAAAAAGTTGTATAGACTAATATAGAATCCCGTGTGGTTTTTTTTCTGTAGTTTTATAGTTTCCGGTCTTATACTTTTGTCTTTAATTATTTTGAATTGGTTTTTAATGTGTCATATGACATAAAGGTTCATATCATTCTCCAACAGGTGACATTCCAGCACCATTTAGTAAAGAGGTGAACCCATATTATTTTGTATTCTTGGCACCTTGGTCAAGTTTCAACTGATTGTATGTGCAGGTTCGTTTCTGGGCTCATAATTTTGCCAGTACCATGCACTTCAACAACTACAGCTGGTATTATACTTTGAACTCAGGTTGTATGAGATCTCAAACCTTGCTCCTTTTTGTTTAATCGCTTTGACTATTTAAGTTTATGTATGTTTCAGTGTGCACTGTTGTTTTTTTCTTTCATAAATGAAAAATGACTCTGGAATAGGGATTACTTTGATGTTGTAGATCACACTGAGTAATGTGTTTTGAGTAAGCTGATCTTGGACTGTTGAACTCTAGCCCTTAAAATTAACCGGGCATATCTGGGATTGTCCTGAAGGAATGTTAATCAAATCTGTAAAAGTGGTCATTTGAACCCATTCATGGTCGGCCATGCGGGCTTTAGTTTCCTTAGTGAACTTTCCTATGAACAAAAC
Organism: Peromyscus nudipes; assembly: GCA_902168325.1. Taxonomy (NCBI): domain Eukaryota; kingdom Metazoa; phylum Chordata; class Mammalia; order Rodentia; family Cricetidae; genus Peromyscus; species Peromyscus nudipes. The sequence goes on along the minus strand of CABHPH010159580.1, from coordinate 51,036 downwards.
TAACTGAAAACAAAAGCAGCCAGAGCATGGAAGAAATGACCACAGTACCCTCCCCTAACGTCACTGGCTATCAAATCAGGAGGAAGTACACTTGATAAGACAATACCTCTATAATGATAAAGAATCCCATAATTTTATATCGCCACTGTTAGCATTCAACACACAAAAGTCCAAACGCTCATTAAATAATATTCATTTCGTACCGACTATGGGCCAGGCTCTGTTCCATGAATCTTGCAGAGTTTAGAGCCTACCAGACAGGGTACATTATAAACAAATACAGATACTGTACCGTTACAACAGTGAAGAAAGAAAAGCAGGGAAATGACAGAGGGTGCAGAGAGCTGAGGGTGTCCAGGAGCTGCTATCCCATTAGAAGAGTGCAGGGCAGCAGCTTCCCGGGCGCTGTCAGCAGCTGGCCACAGTGTTAAGAATGATCAAGTTGCCGGGCGGGGGTGGCACATGCCTTTAATCCCAGCACTCGAGAGGCAGAGCCAGGCGGATCTCTGAGTTCGAGGCCAGCCTGGTCTACAGAGCGAGACCCAGGACAGGCACCAAAACTACACAGAGAAACCCTGTCTCGAAAAACTAAAAAAAAAAGAATGACCAAATCAAGAGGCTTCTTCTTGGTTAAGGTCATGAACCAGGTGATTCAATCTGGAATTTGGCAGTTTGATGAGACAGTAAATGTGAGCATAGGGATGAGAGCCAATCCTTCAGGAGTTGGGCTCACATCACCAAGTAGCTATGTGACTGAAGTCACCTTGTTCAGTCTCAGACCTCCGACCTCATCACCTCCACTGTCAAATGCAGATTAGAGTGAAGCTAAGATTTATTTTATCTTTAGATTGCACTGGGCTCAGGGCTATGTTTTTGTTTTTAAACGAGGAACACTTAGAGGGAACTCCTATTACCTATAAGCAAGAGGTGGAAAGAAGAATCTGCCTAAGGTGACACAGTGGTGGGCTTTGCAGCAAACAGACTGAACTAGAGTTTTTCCTCAGGCAGGACAGGCTGTGCCTGTGCTCCGTTCACACTGACCCTGAACCCTAAAGTCTGGATGGGGTGGGGGCAGGTGGGCAGTATTTCTACCTGTTTCTCTGAAGGGATGACTTTAAGTAAGATTGTTCATATTTGACCAATATGCTTATTCCCCAAGTAAGGCCATTCTCAAGCTTTTGCAGAAATGTCTCCTCTGAAGTACAACTCCATGGCACCCCAACTATGTTATACAACTCCATGGCACCCCAATTGTGCTATAGCTGAGGCACACCCCTCTGAGTGTTGTCAGAATGGGGACTATGTATGCCATGGATTTTTCTGCCTGTAATTTCTAGCTGGTGCCAAGTGACTTTTTCTGTGGTTTTCTGAAATCGTTTATTTTTCTTTCTTCTTGGTAGCATGATAGGTATCAACAGAGGAACTGGATATTAAACCCAGGTGCGCACAGCACTAACATTCTTGATGACAATCAGAACCCCACACCTCCAGGGCTCATGGATTAAGCAAGATAGAACACAAGGCACTCAGCTTAGTGCTTAGCCAACATTTCCTGCAATTTATAAGTAATTATTGGTTATTATTATTTCTACTTCATATTGTAATTATAGAGTTAAATTTTCTGGAAGTTATTTTATTTGAACTAAATGTTACTGGAATTCTGTGGAAATGTTTTCTCCTATTGTTCTTGCTGCGTTTGGGGTTAACTGAAGAAGAAAGAAGCGAAGTGAACTGCCTGGGACCTTGTGCTGAGCTACTGCGAAATGGGTGTAAGGGTGCCGATACACTGAATTATTGTATTGGTTTTGATCAGGTTGGCATGAATTTTGTCTCAGTGTGTATTATTATGTTTTGTTTTCTTTTTGTTATTACAGCAGCATCCCCAAGCTGTGGTAATTTTAGAACCAAGTTATTTAGCTCACAGTTCTGGAGGCCCAAGGGCATGGTGCCAGCACTGGCTGGGCTCTGGTTGGGCCCCACAGTCGTGTAAGCACCTCAGAGGGAATGATTATGCTGCAACGCAGGTGGGCAGAGCAGCTCAGGGCAATTATAATGGGAGCCATATTGACCTGGAGGTTCTAAGGTGCTCTGCAAACAGGCTCTAGGCCATTTCTGGTGTTCGTGGTAAGATAATCAGGGCAGGCTCCCGATGGCAATTCATCTTCATAAGAACTAACTAGGAGTCTCACGAGCACTGCCTTAGTCCTTACCACGTGTTTCACCCACATTGCTCTAAGACCACCCACAAGTCTACACCTTCAACACATCCACCATTTCAACATTGCCTTCTGAGGGACCAACATTCCAACACATGAACCATCAGGGACAAACCATATTTAGAGCACAGCATGACGGGAGGGTAGGGCAGAGAGAGAGGAATCAAGTTAGCACTAACAGAGACCCCCCAAAAGCCGACAGGTAACGGCTCATGGCAAAGGTACAGGAAACGCTCTCACTGTACACGTGTTTAATCTGCCTGGCATGGGTGTTATTGGGCCTTTCAATTTCTCCAGCTCCGGCTACCCTCAGAGCTGTCTTTCCCCTTAATAAACCTTCTCTTTGTCACTATCCATGTTTCTTTGTTCAAATCTTTATTTAGGGAGGCAAGAGCCTATAAATCACAGTGGGTGCTCTTCAGTCCCAAGCCACACCCATACAATAGGGCTCCTGTACTCTCACCCCGGGTGCAAGAAGAAGATTCTTGTTTAGAACAAATGTGGGGGAATGGTGGTAGTTAGATGTAGAGTTGGCCAAGGAAGGAGAGAACAAGACAGTTGCTGCAGGAAGAGGCTGGGTCAGAGCCTTCTCTCCAGGTCAGCACTGTTGACTGAGTGCTGCTGTGTCTTAGTCACATGAAGTTGAGAGGGTAGATAGATGGACTCCAGGATTGTGCCTTAATCTACAAGGACATTGAACACACTTAATGAGGGACTGAACACCATTGATTGCACACTACATGGTTACATTGGGAAGTGTTGTATGTTCAAAATTTTTGAAAACTAAAAATTGAATAATATGCCACTAGTCACCAATAGTTACATCCAATGGGTGAATTGTGTAGTGTGTGAATTTTATCCCCATCAGCTATGTGCGAAACCCATGGGGAACATTTTGTTTCTACAATTACTGGGTGGTTTTCCTTTCAGTTCAGTAAGGTATGCCACACAGAGTTCCTAGAAATAGCAAGAGTTTGACATTCTTTCTTCGAACCACACACCTCTGAGGGCTGTAAGTGGCTCTGCAAGCAGATGACAGGTTATTTCTTGTATTCTTGGCAAGAGGATCAGCTGAATTTGAAAAACATTCACTGAAATTCAGGGCTTTCCTGCCTATTATGAGAGTCTTGTTTTCTTATCCCTTAGTAGCTGGTTGCCATTGCGCTGTGTCCAGTCTAACAAAGCCACGCTTATAAAACTCATCAATTCACACACTGACAGCATCAGACAATAGACTTTTGCTAATTAATATTTAATGGGCCTATGGATTTTTTTCCTCAGCAGCTGGAGTGCTAAATAATAGTCAATTAGCAAATGTGTTAATTAACTCTAATTACATAGCACACAAGCGTCTCCAGGATTTTTGCTTTATAGATTTACAAGTGAATGTTTCACCACTTTTCTTGAACACATCAGGCAGCTAATTAATTGATAATAATTCGCTCTTCTCTCCAAAATATGTATTTTAAAAAAGTCCAATTGAATGCTTGATGCCAGTTTTCAAAACTGACATTTATAGGTATAAGATAAGACTGAATTCTGCTTCTAAACAGACTCGTGTTAATCACCAGGGAGTTTTTCACTTATAAATAAATGAGAAAGAGCAGAGAATGCTATGGTGTTCAGTGTGTGTGTGAGAAAAAGGAAGGAAGGAAGTCAGGAGATGCAAACCATAAAAGAGGCTTGCTCTTTGTGAAGAGTAGGCACACCTAATTTGACTTGCAGTATGCAAAACGATGAACTCTGGGAGTAAGGGTGAGCAATATGCACCCTGCAATTAACAGCAATCTTCTGAGCATCGCATCACATGACAGTTAAGGGAACCGCATCTGAACATTGTATGGTGCCCGCCCGCTGGGGACTGGGAATGCTCTAGGAAAGAAATTAGCATAGTAGCTTTGCACTTGGGCCAGCGTGCTTGAGAGATCAAAGGCTGACGATGGCAGCAGCCTGCTGCTGAGTGCCAGCCCTGCCCCATTTTAGTGCCCTTGGATGCAGCTCCAGGCATTACTGAGAACCCTTCAAGGGACTCTGAGGAAGCAAAGTTGGCTTTTCAAATAAGAGTGTGGTCTTGGAATTCAGCTCAAATGGGCAAAGCACTTGGAGATTTCTGTATCATCAAGTTTATGTTACCTCCTTAATCAGCTGCTAGCTTCTGCTTTTGACCCTTGAATGCCACAAAGGGTCTTTCAAAAAACAAAAGGTTAAGATTAATCCCGCAGATTGAATTGGCTTGATCATTTCAACAAGTCCCAAAGGAGCTACCAGCTTTGATCAAGGACACCACACTTTTCTTTGTCTCTGTGGCTAGAGTCACTGGGCCTGTGAATCTCTTAAACACGGTAAAGAAGCAATGCCATGAGCCTGCACATTGGAAAATGCTAACCTTTGTTTACCTGTTTTGTATTTTTTTTTAATTGAGAGATAAGGGGGTGGGCAGCTGTGTTGATTATTCCATGGTTTATGTGACTCTGTTGTGAGTTAGCATGTGTCTTTCCGTATTTTTTGAAAATTTATTGTGTATGTGTGCATGTGTGCATGTATCTGCATCTGTACCATGACACGTGTTGAATTCAGAAGACAACTTTTGGGAGGAGTCAGTTCTCTCCTATCTGCTGAGTCATCATGCTGGCCCAACATACACTTCCTTGATGAGTAGACAACATATTTGGTCACCCATGTTTGTGTTTTGTGGGGCCTAGTGGAGGGCCACATCTACAGGAAGCCTATGAGAGCCTGGGACCCATGGACAGTGTGCTGGAGATGACTGATGTTGTCTGGAGTTTGGGCTGGTCATGAGCAGCAACAAAGGTGCTTTTATATTAGGCAACTCATTGGTGGTCTCATATGAGAAGTAGGTATTCCTCTTTATTCCAGCTAGGCTGTGAACACTAGTTGTAAGTATAGGTGTCTGGGGCTTCTGGCCTCAGCATTCCCAAGTTCAGCTCACCTTTATATTACCTCATGGTGTTGCAGCAGGGCCCACGTGACCGTTTTGAGGTCTATACCGACCTGTGAATGTTCACCCGCCAGACTCACTCCTTTGGTCTCTTGGATTTTAATGAGTATCAAGGCTCAGTTGTACAAAGAGATAGTCAGACATCTTCTGGTTGGTCCCCTCACCTTTCTGTCTGGCTATGTTTTCTGGGATCATCAAGCCATAGAGTGCTTGCCTCTTGCTAGGTGTTTGGGGGAGAACCTAGGCTTTCAAACTCCTGTCCAGCAGGTAGTGAGGCAGCAACCTGGGCAGGAGTATGAGGAAGTAGAGAGGATACCCTCCCCAGACCACAAGAAAAGCCTCTCCGTTAGCAGACAGCAAGACAACCCCAGCAGTCCCAATGTGGAGTCTCAGAAATGAAGGAATGTGGATTTCTGTAGTTCCTCCTGGGGTCCCACATCCCCCAAACAAAAGAATCAGAAAACCCATGGCTCAGCTGTTTCTCAGAGGCTTATTCACCTACCACAACTTTCCATGTGCCACAAAACAGTTCAGGAAATGTTGACTCAAGTTAACTTTACCTTGAGTAGGACATAAGCTTGGTTTCAAAGAGGCAACTTCAAAGAAGAGAACACTCGGCATGTTCCACCTACTTCTGTGCACGGGTTTGAGGCCTACCTGCCTACGTGGTAGGCTGAGGAGGAGGGAGTTTTTATGGCAGTTAAGGACCTTAGAGGTTTCTGATGCTGCTGTAAAGTCTTTTGCAAAGTGTGTGACATGGCTGTAAAAGTCACGAAGGGTCGAAGTTTCATGTCATCCTTGAGAGGCCACACTGAGGGTGATGGCAGTGTTGTGTCCTTTTTCATTTTAGGAAGCTCTTGGAGAATCTGTCTTCTTTCCCTTTCTGGGCTCCCCTCATTCCTTCACTGTGGCCTCTCCTAAGACCTCCAACACCAGCACAGGTGGGTGGGAGTTTTAAGAACTGAAAATTTCCCCTCCCTAGAAATTGAGGGGCTAAAAAGTCCTCCAGTTGTCGCTGACAAGGCCTCATTCTTCCTTCGAGGGCCAACTCAAATATCCCCTTGCCATGTGAGAGGGGGCCATGATGGGGTTAGGGAGAAACCTGGTGCCAGGGAAACTCCCAGGAATCCACAAGGATGACCCCAGCCAAGATTCCTAGTAATAGTGGAGAGGGTCCCTGAATTGGCCTTCTCCTGTACTCAGATTGGTAACTACCCTAACTGTCATCAGAGAGCCTTTATACAGTAACTGATGGAAGCAGATGCAGAGATCCATAGCCAATCTCTGGGCCGAGCTCCAGGAGTCCAGTTGAAGAGAGGGAGGAGGGATTCTATGAGCAAGGGGAGTCAAGATCATGATGGGGAAACCCACAGAGACAGCTAACCAGAGCTTGTGGGAGCTCATGGACTCTAGACTGACAGTTAGGGAGCCTGCCTGGGGACCAGCCTAGGCCCTCTGCATGCAAGTAACAATCGTGTAGCTTGGTCTGTTTGTGCAGCCCCTAGCAGGATCTGTTCCTGGCGAATGAGCTGGCTTTTTGGAACCTATTCCCTATGGTGGGATGCCTCATTCAGCCTTGATATAGTGAGGAGGAGTTTGGTCCTGCCTCAACTTTCTATGCCATGCTTTGCTGACTCCCATGGGAGACCTGCCCCTTTCTGAGGAGTGGATGGGGGTGTGGTAGAAAAGAGGTGGTGGGGGAGGAAATGGGAGGAGAAGAGGGAGGGGAAACTGTAATTGGTATATAAATAACAAAAAATATTTTAAAAAATCCCCTTGCCTGGAACCCAAAGGAATAGAAATAATTCTCCCTCTTAGTCTCTTCCTATGATATTTTTGTACATCCTTTTTTTTTTTTTTTTTTTTCTTTTCCTGACACGGTTTCTCTGTGTAGCTTTAGTGCCTTTCCTGGAACTCACTCTGTAGCCCAGGTTGGCCTCAAACTCACAGAGATCAGCCTGCCTCTGCCTCCCGAGTGCTGGAATTAAAGGTGCACTCTACCACCGTCCGGCTTGTACATCCTTTTACTGTACCTAGGTATTGGTGAAATTATTAAGGCCACTCCACGTAGTTAAAAGGGAGGTTTATTTTGTGGGGTAACTTACAAGTGAAGGGATAGGTTTCAGGGTCTGGGAAAGGTGTAGCGCAGTCCGGCGGTGTTCTCTGGAGAACTCTGTTCGGTCTACCTCCAGGGTCCAGGGTCCAGGAACCAAGAGAGCTGGCACATCCAGATCTTGGGTCTTCAGGGTTCTCTCTCAGCCCCCGCCTTGTAGACGTGACAGTTACCGAAGCCTCAATGGGGGTTGGAACTTGCAGATCAAAGCTGGAATGGCTACCCACTACACCTAGGTACATACATGTGCATTTGATGAAGACCTGTTTCTCCCCTTGCTTAATACACTCACAGACTAAGAAAACAGAGTGTCCAGGTTCTCTTTGCATTCCTAGTCTGCAAGTGTGGATGATGGGATGGTTGTCAGTATCCACAAATACAGCCCCCATCCCCAGACAGAGTCTCAATTTGTAGCCCAGGCTAATGTCAAACCTGTGATCCTCTTGCCTCAGCCTCCCTGGGGCTAGAGTCACAGGTGTGTGTTATCACATCCAACCCAGAACTGAATCTTAAGCTGAATGATAATGGGCATTTAGAGAAAGCCCTGCACCCCCAGACCTAAAGCATCTTTGTGGGAAGAACTCTGCTTTCCTTACGTCTCTGCCATTAACCACTGAGTGTAGTGCCTTCCTGAATGAATTAGACAATCTTTGACACTAGCTGATGGTAGAATGGCGGGAACACACATTTGATCTTTCAGGCCTCATATTTCTCACCTGTAAAGTGAGAATGTAATTTCTCCACATGTTCCCGAGGCTTCCTGCCAACTGCAGCACTTAGTGGCTCAATTAACTGGTAAACCTGAGAGAAACCAACTAAGTTCCAGCTTCAAGGCACATTGAAGTTACATCTTACCCAAGAGTTCAAAAGTTTCCCATAAACAAGGCCTGGGCATAGGTTTCTCATCATGTAAATGGGGAACGGTTGAGTTGCAGGATGACTCTGCCGGTCCCAGGTGCACATGTAGTTAAACACAGTTCTCTTAGCTCAGGTTAAGCTCTTACCCTGATGTGTGTGCAGTTGGTCAACTGACACAGGAGGAAGGACCAGTCAGTGTGCATGGGATTATTCACAGAGGCATCTTCAGATGGAGAGGCCCACTCACTAGAATAGAAGAAAGATAATGGATGGGTTGGCAGAGTAGAGAATAAGATTCTCCAGGAGTGCATGGCAATTCGTTTCCCCCTTTTCCATGTCCTAGGAAAAGAGAAGCCAGAATGTGTTACTTCTACCTATTCAGTGACAGAATTCCAAGACAGTTAGACCATTTGGGCTGCAGTAATAGTTGGTGACAATCTGCTACAGAGGTGGGAAGAAGTAGGAGGGGAGGCATGGCAATCCACGGTCCAAATCCTTGGAGGAATGAATGTGTGTGGGCATGGGGGGGGCTATGTTTCAGTAAGACTGCTAACTGCTGTCTGTCACAACAGAAACCAATGAGCAGAGATGGGAATTATATCTTTAAAGCAGAGAAGCGAGAGGACTATAGCCTCAGAAGATTCTGAAGTCATTGTTTGTGAATGCATTCTACTGGGAGCCAGAACAAAGCCAGGAATCATTCCAAGGTTAGGCTTGTCCCTCTGGACAGGGGGTCAGCCTTGTCTCCTAGATCCATATCTTGGGTGCTTCTCTCCTGACTCCTGCATTTTTTCTCATTATTGTTTGGGTGGGGTCTCGGGGGGGAGGTTGCATGCACTAATGCCTCTGAGTCTCTCATTCCTACTATGTCACCATTTGGATTACATGCATATTAAAGGCTATCTCAGAACAAAACACATGCTGGGCTACTTACTGTATGTGTGTAGACACCTTTCTACTCCACGAAGTAGAGATGTGTCCTTATAGTATAGGATGTAAAAATGCTCCCCTCTTTTCCTCCTGCCCCCTATCAGCATGATAGTCATTGAGACTTGGGAATTCCACTGGAGGAATATTCTGAGACCCCTCAGATGTGGGGTTCAAGGCTGCATATGATGTACCACATGTAGGCAAGCATCCTGTGTAACTAGAGTTGAGTTACATTCTTACTATATTTGAGAAATTGGAAGCAGGGCAGAGTTCAAGTCTCATCAGACTCAACTGAAGTGGGAAGCCTGGCAGTCAGAGAGAGCGGGGAGCTGGCAAATGGCCTGCACATTCCCGTTGCCAGTACTCTAGGACCATGTTTGGAAGGATGGAACTTGGGACTAAAAGAAGCAGAGGAGGAAGCTGCTATAAAATGTTCCTTGGATTACCAAAATTTTACTTTATGGTCTCAGCATAAAATTGCTACCCTCTAGGCCATGTCATCAAAATTCCTCATTTAAAACAAACACATGTTCTTATAAAAGAATTTATATGTAATAAATTACTTTAATTGATTTATTTTTATTTGGTAAATACTATATGTCCTTTACTCTGTGTGAGAGACTCATCTAAATGCTTTGTAATATTAATATAACTAATGAAGTTTGGCTCCCTATCATAGCTCTAAGAGAAAAGTCTATTTAGACAGGTGCAGAGTTCTTTGTGGGCATCAGGAAATGATGGAAAAGCTATAGGACTTTTGTGGAGACAAGTACTTATGCGGGTCACAAAACAAAGGACTAAGAGTGAGTTGGAGTGAGCAAAGAGTCCTCAAACACCATCTGTCCTCATACTACAGAGTCAGCTGATCATACCCAGTCCTGATTTGGGATCATAAATGCAAAGCTAAAATAAAGAAGTCACATGGACTCTCTTACAGTGGGAAAAGAAAACAGGACTACATCTCAGAAAAGTCTCGAAATGTCCTCAGGCACGGCCAAATCCTTCCAAAAGAGAGAGCGGGGTGGTATTCCTAACTAAGTCATTAAAAAAGGGGGTGGGGGAAGAAAGAAAGAAAAAAAAACAGAATTCAGAATGAGCCATAAAAGAGCGGAATGTCTTATGCATTTACCAAAGTCATTACTAAAAATAATTAAATGGCTTGATGGTCTCGGGGATTTCAAAAGAGAAGGAGAGGTATGCCAGAACCATCCATACATTCCCCAGAGAACGGGCAAGAAAATCATGAATAAAATTATGACCAAGCCACAATAGGTGATCCAGCAATTAGCATACATGAAAAGAACACCATTAGGAGTCACAGCAAGGCAACGCCACCATTTATTTTCCACACTGATTTCTTTTTCGAATCCATATTTCAATATTCTTGATATCTGCCTTCAAGACCCTGAAAATATGTGACTGTAAAAATCCCTTCAGAATCGAACTACTGAGGAAATAATCTTGTTCATACACAGAGAGACGGCAGGGGCCAGTCTTGGGCGGTATCAAGAGAAAACAAACTGTTTTAACTGTTCATTTAATAATTTATTCGCTCCAGGGTAATGAGTGGGGTTTGAGTGTGAATCGGTTATAAAAGAATTACTTTTGACAGTGAGGCAAGACACACTTGAACAATGTTAGTGTTGAATTCAGAATCTCATTTCTTGATCCCAGGTTTCCACATGCGTGATCTGAGGAAGTTGTTCAGCTTCTCAAAAGAAAACGAAATTGTTGCATTAGAAAAGCAATGTGATGTAAAAGTATCCAACATTTTTTTGGTACCTGGTTTAACTGTTAGGGGTGTCTTAAGCATGGTACACGCTGGATCATTTAATTTTTACAACAAGTGAGAAAGGAACTACAGCTCTCTGCACTTGATAGCTGAAAGTCTCAGGGAGGAGCTAAAGCCCAGGGTTGGCAGCCAGGCCGGAAGGAGCCACACTGGACCCACGAAAGTGTGGTTTGCATCCTTGAGAGCTCTGCAATTTTAATTCTAGAATTCTTTGTTTAGATATATGCCTTCTAGAACACTTTATTTTAAATTCTTCCTGCAGTGAGGTTTTTGAGTGGGAATAAGCAGAGGAATGCCAGCTCCCCTGCCCAGTCACAGGAGGATTATGTAAGAACTCTACAATCTCTGTAGTCACTGTGTTTTTCCTGTATAGTCTACCTGGTTAATGACATCTTGCCTCACTCCAAGCGTGGGGCAGTAGCCATGGCAAGATTTGCTGAGCAACGCTTGTTTAAACTTCTCTAGATGAGGATGTCTTGAGCTTCCTGAGGGGGAGTGTGCAGGAACAGCACTGGAGAAAACACTGTTGAATGTTGCTTCCTAAATCAGTGCTGTCACTCTCTTCATTCTGAATGTTCTGGCATCTGGATGGAGCCCAGGAAGTATTGTTCTTGGCGAGTGCAGCCAAGTGGCAGTTCCAAGTAGACTAGAGATGGAGCTGAGAAGCCGCCATTCAAACTATTGTTGAACAGAATAAAAATCTGATCACTTGTTTATCACTTGTACAGGAAATGCCATCTCTAGTCGTAGTTTTCCTTTTAAAACTAGCAGTCCCTAACACCAAATAAAAATAGTATGGATTTTATGATGTATCAGGCATTTAACTTGACTCATTCAATCCTCCAAATGTATATAGGTGCCATGCTTATGCCAAGGTACAGAAGAGGAAACTGCAGTTGTGGGAAAGACCTATTTTGCTTCATTCACACAGGGAGTTAGTTCTGCAGTCAAAGCAGGTATTACCTACTTTATCTTCAGACTTCCCTTCACATTTCCATTTCCATTCTCTGAGCAGTGGTGCTGAGGGTTGAACCCAAGTCTTCCACACACTAGGCATGCAAGGCCTCACTGACCTGTGTTCTCAGTCTTCTCCAGTTCTCTTCCCCTCATTTTCCCTCCTCTTCTTTCTCTTTTACTTCATTCTTTTCTTGGCTCTGTCTTCCTTTCTTCCTTTCACCCCTCCCTTCTGCCTCCCTGCCCTCCCACTTTTCCTCCCTCTCTCCCTCTCCTTCTTTCCTTTCAGCATCTAGTAATTGGATTTTACGTTCCCATTTTTCTGTATCTCATGCCTTGGACCTTAGTTTACTCTGAAGCCTGGGAATAGTTTCGTAAAGATAGAGCAAATTGCCTCCCCAGGGCAGACACAAGCCAGCTCTCTGCCCCCTGTCTCCTTCCCTACCATCTGCATTGTATCTACAACCATAAATGTCAGGGTTAGGCCTCAGTAGACGTTATACAGATGCCAAGGTAAGAAGAGGGAAAATAGACCGTGGTTTTGATTTATATGATAGCTTTCAAAAAGCCTTCTTTTTAAGAAAAGAAATTAGGGTGTTCCTTTTTCTAGCTTTTTAATAAAAAAAACACTGTGCAGAAATGAAGCCATTTTTTCTTGTCTTTTTATAATTGACCACTCTATATTAATTTCTGAAGAACCATTGAGTAAATTATACATGGAAAATGATCAAATTGACTTGTGGAATTTCTTTAAACATAATTTTAAACATATGAAAAATTGTCCTGTGTGAGTACAAAAAGAGGCAAGTGTGGCACTGAGCAGTAGCTTGCAGAGGACCCTGGGATTTTCTGGGAGGACTGCAAAGAATTTTGATTTTCTGTTTTCTGTATTTTCTATATTCCTTTTTAAATCTGAAGACGTCCTTCTTTTTCTAAGACTATAATTTTGCTTTGGCCAATTGAAACTAGACCTGTTTCTACCACTTACAAACAACTCTGGGCTTTTCCCTTCAGTCAGAGTGTATTGACCTGGCTTGCAAACCGAAGTGGGGTGGAGACTGATAAATTAAGAAATAAGAGGGACGCACATGGAAGAAAAAGGAAAGATGAGCTGGGGGAGGGCACTGAAAATTGCCCCTAATACTGCAGAAGTCACAGCCTGTCCTGTTCACCACTGCAGTGCCTGTGAGGCTGCTCAGCATTGGAGAACCAAGGCCCTCCGGGGACTCATGCCCTGAGCAGGGAGGGCTACAAGTAAGGCAAGAGCACACTAAGCCTCAGCCTCACTCACGTGCTCTGCTCTCTACCTCCTTTATCCCCTGCACCTACAACCTCCTCCGGGGATGAAAGGCAGCTGGGTTACTGTCATGTTGTGTGGGTCACACACTAACCAAGCCACTCTCTTTTTACCCAGAGAACGAGTGGAGTGACCCTTGATGTAGACTAATTCTGTTTCCTCCCTGGGAAAGATCCCCTCTTCCTCAGGAAACCTTAAACTACACCTTTGCTCTCCCACCACAGGCTTCACATCTTCAGGCCCCACCTCTTGCTCAATATTTGTCAAATCTTTTGCCTGAAACAAATTTCCTTCAGGAACTTTACTGACTTTAAGATGCAAATGGGGACGATTTGATTAGGACACATGCTTGGTGAATTTATCTGCTCACAAACTCCAAGACTCCAAAGTTTTACCCATTTCCAGCAGCATCCTTCCAGCATCAGATGTGGAAGGCACAATTAAACAAAAGGGCTATTGGTAACGGTCTAACCTCGGGGCAGGGAGGGCTTGCCACACATTCTGCATTGAAGTGACTTCTTGATCATTGGTGGTTTGTGCTGTCCATGGTAGTTAGCAGGCATCTCTTAGAGCAATTCCCTTTGACAGGGAGTTTCAGAACAGAAGCAAATTGCATTATTTCTGGGGTAAACAAAGCAGCAGATAGAAAAACCAATAAGCCACCCTATATAATTACAGATGGTCCAGAGCACAGATTTAAGTCAGCCACAGTCGCATGCTTTCCCTCAAAAGAAGTCAGATTGGTGATGGGCAATAAGCAAAGTTGCTCCAAGCCATTGGAAGACTTAAGTGACACGTCAACTTCCTTGTCACATTAAAAGCTGAGCCTCCTGCTAAGGACAGGCATAATTGCTTAAGCATATCACCATGTGTCAAAATTCCTAATTGATTTCTTGCTCATTAAATTCATTATGCTTCTTCAAGGCCAGATTATTGGGTGTGTGGAGTTTGAGCCTTAAGGAGGAAGGAAGCTGGATTTTATAGAAATCTGCTTCAGAGTTGATACAAACAAAACTAAAAGGCTCCCAGAAAGAAGATTCTTAAGCCTATTCACATCATTCTGTGTTTCCAGAGCAAGACAATGGTATCCTATGAGGATTTTCGAGCAATCAAATAGGTTGTTCTAAATGATCAGGAAAATATTTGTTTCCAAATAACCAGGTAACACTTAGAATATGAAATTTCACGGGTGTACTCTTATGGTCATAATGCATTTTCATTTCTGTTTAATCTCAGAAGGAAAATATCTTTCTCATTTTATATGACTTGCTAGGATTATATAATATATAAATATACTACACTTATATAATATATATCATAGTTACATATAAATATATATCATAGTTTATATATAAATATGTCATAGTTTTATATATAATATACTATAGTTATGCATATTATAGTTAAAAATTCTTCGTGAATGAAAATGAGTTTAACTATTATATGAAATTTTGCTCCTTGACTAAGATTATAGGAAGAAATATATTTTCACACCACATACCTCTATGTATATACAAATACATTCACTTTAAAAAGTAATATATTAGACTTAAAAATATACAAATGTCAAAAACATAGAAAACTGAAATTTATTTTGAGTTGAAATCTGAGACATGTTTTCTCTTGCTTATTTGTCTTTTTCTGAAAAGCTAACAATGTCATTATGATAATAAATATTATTGTTCTTCTGAATTTTTTTATTATACAGTTAATGAAACCAAAGGCCCTCTCCCCCCCTCAACCACTGGTTTTTTTCTCAACTTGACCATGCCGGTTTGAATGAGAACACCCCCCATAGGCTCCGGTATTTGAAGGCTTGGTCTGCAGCTGATGGTGCTGTTTGGGAAGGCTATGACACTTAGGGACAGGAGGCCTAGCTGGAGGAAGCCTGTAACTGGGGACAGTCTTTGGGCATTACAGCGTTACTCCACTTCCAGTCCCTGCCCTCTGCTTCCTGTGTGTAGCTGAGATACGCTCTCTAGGCTCCCTGCCCCTGCCACCTGCGGGCATGCCTCATCCCCTTTATGGACTTAAGCATTATGGACTTCACCTTCTGGAGCCAGAAGACAAAACCTCTCTTCCTCCAGTTGCTTCTGGTCATGGCGTTTTACCACAGCAACAGAAGAGTAACTCATTCTTTTGCGATACTTATTTTGCGATTCTTATTTTTTTTCCAGCCAAATATTTGGTAGCAAGATACAGTTTCTTGAGTTTTTCAACACAGTATTCTCAAGAAACATCAAGATTTGTCTTTGAGGCTTCAGAGTCACTGGATTAAAATAGATAAATGACATCCGGGTGGTCTGGCTTTAAATTCTTGCATATTTTAGATTCATGGAACAAATATGTATCTTTGCTTCTTGTTAGCATTTCTCATCATTGTGTCAAAATACCTAATGAAGCAACAAAAGGAGAGACTTTTTTTTTTTAACCTCATAGTTCCAAGCATATAGACCACCATGTGCAGGTGGGTCAACCTGAGCAGCAGGTATATGTGGCAGAGGTTCCTCTCATCGTGATGGATCAGGAAATTCAACAATTCAAGTCAGAGTCAGAGTCAGAGTCAGCTATCATCTTCAGAGCTCACTCCCAGCAAGCACAGAGGAAGAGGTCCATAATTGCACCATTAACTAAATTTTTATTAGAAATGGTAATAATAAAGAGATTCTAAGTAAAATATCCACTTCTTTCCAGAAAGAAAGGCCAGAAAAGGGTTGGCAATGAGGCTTTACTCACTGTGGACTCTTGGCCTGAGCCATGCACTCACATCTGGGTTCAACTGTTAAAGGCTGTAGACCCGGGTTGGAGCACACCTACCACACCTACCACAGAAGTAATCATGTGAGGCTCATATGCTCGAGGAAGCCAGGCAGTGCATCAGCTTGACTGCTCACTGGGATGGGACTGGGCACAGAGCTAAGTAGGTGAGTTTAAGAAATGATTAAATAAAGCTTTCTAAATTGGAGTTGTAGAGCTCAAAGTGCGGTTTCTGATTCCCAGCCAAGAACAGAGATGTTCCCTTTCCTCCAATACAGAAATAAAACCAGTGTTGGAATTAATAAAATTACCCCACCTCTGGCCTAGCTTCTTGCACATGGAACTCCGTGGTAGCCCCAGAGTCGCTGGTGTGTTCACAATCTGAAGACTGATCAAGAGACACAGAGTGAAGGGAGGGTCAGAGGATTTTCCCGGTAGCTTACCTATTTTTTCCTTACACAGCATGCCTTATGCAAACAGCACTGTGCCTGACACTTACAACCTAAAGATTCTTCAAAACGAAAATCAAAACAAAACAAACAACAAAACCAACCAATCCAAAAAAATACCCCCTCTGGCTCCAAAAGAGACCATTTTCTTTACTGTCCTCCTTTTCCCCTCCCCCTCTTCCTCTTCTTATTCCCCCCTCTCTTCCTCCACTTCCTCCTTTTCTCCCTCCTCTTCCTCATTCTCCCCATCCTCTTCCTCTTTCTCCCCCTTCTCCTCCCATCCTCCTTCTTTCTTCCCTTTCTCCTTCCCCTCTTCCTCCTCCCCACTTCTTTCTCCTCCTCCCCCTCTTTCCCCTCCTCCTCCCTTTCTTCCTGTTCCTTCCTAGTTACAAAAAGGAGCCAGCCAGCCAGATCCTCAGTGTAGCTTTCTGTTTAGCCTGGTGTTTCCTTGGCTTCTTTAGTTCTTACTTTTCCTATGAAAGAAACAGTTTTAAATTCGCTGACAATGTGACCGTGGAAGCGCATACCTAGCAGGAGACAATGAAGGTGAGGAGGAAGTCCAGAGCCTGAAACACTGTAGGTGCTGGAGAAATGCCAGCTCCTGCGGCATTAGTGTTATTGTGGCTCTGCTTTTTACATGGGCTTTTTATGCAATCTGACATTTCATTTCAGAAGCTAGAATCACCTGCACCTAGCCTCTGTCTGTATTTTACTGTTTTTGTGTTATTTTCACTCATGGCACAGAGTCTAAGGACCAGCAAGCAGCCACATAACCAGATCCAATGCTCCACGTACAATAACCTAGGTTTGCACATTGTTGCAGGATTCTCTTTTAGAAAGCAGATTCTCTCTTTAAATTTAATATCATCCAAGGATTTTAGATATTTATTTTGTAAACAAAGTCATCAGTTGCCTTAAGGAGAATTCACTGACAGAATCCTTGTGGGAATCCCAACAAAAACTTGCTCTCTTTTAGCTGGTGTTTTCTGTAGGTTTACTGGGCTCAGCAGGTGCAACCTGATACAAAATAATGCTACTGAGGGTGTTTTTTTCCCCATCAGCACGTTCCCATTGTTATTCTACTCCAATTTTTCATTCAGATAATGAAATTAGTTTTCCATGCAAATTTCTTAGCTATCTGTTCTTTGGTCCATTTTTCAAGTTGCATAATTTAGTCGATTGTTTTTATTTGCCTCTATGTGCTTTGGGATATATATCTCAATATATATATTATTTGCATGTATATGTGCAAACAAATAACTTTTTCTCCCTTTTTATTAAAATAATGCTCTACCTCAAATATTTGTTGGCAAATATGTCTGTCATGATATTAAGTGATATTTTTGTCTTGATTTTTAAACTAAACAAGGAATTTTTTGAGATCTTTGATGTTATCTTCACCTCATTTAAATGTGTTCAGCAATTGCTACGAATGGCATCATTAACTTCTACCTTCTCATCTGCAATAATTGGTGATTGATGATGCGGGCTTCTAATTACAAACGTGGTCGTGGTCCACTTGGATTGCATGGTGCCTAAGGCTGAGTGAGCTGAGTGAATGCATTCCATAGACTCTCATTTCTCAGCTCACAAATGGAATTGTCCTATAATATCCAACTATGTGAATAGTTAAGGATTCTTATTTTTATCTCATTCTTTTACACACTACCACTGTGCCTTCACAGACTGATACCACATGCCAAAATAATCAATTCATTAATATGACAATTAAAACCACTCAAGAAGTCCACCGTGACAATAAAAGTCAAATCAACTCATTTACTTCAGTCAGGCAATGGTTTCAGGGATAGGCGCGTGCATGGAAGTAACTCTATAGATGATAGTTCATATAAGATTTCTAAAAGTTGAATAAGTTTTATGTAATCAATTTCAGAAACGGGACATTGTAAGTCACATTTTACAGAAAGGGAACAGAACAGTCATGTTTAACACATAGCTTAGGGATAGAAAAAGTAATTATTATAAATAAGAATTTTCTAGAGCAATGGATACAATTTCAGTAATATAGGCAGGGCAATTATAATAAAATGAAATTAAAATTATTATTACCATGCCATTTAAAATTGAATTCTCATGTCAGACAGTTCTTCTAAACAATTTGGCAAAACTCACTAGACTCACTGGAGAGAGGTTATCTAAAAACATGTGCGGGCAGATGGCTGCCTAAATGATCATTACTATTAAAATAAAACTAATACTGCTGAATTTGGAAAAGCACAGGAAACTGAATGGGTATGAACTGTCTCAGTGTGACCAGGGAGAATACAGAAACCCGTCACTTAAGTGGTGTATTTCAATTCTTCTTTGTTCTAAGCCAGATCAGATTAGGTGATATCAGCGAGAAGTCAGGAAACTTTCAATAATATTTTTTTATTAATTACTGAAATTGTAGTCAGTCCTAAGCAGAAAACTATTGTTTCATAAGACCAGTTCTTTTAGTGTAATAAACACATTTGGAGAGGCCATGTGCTGTGTTTATCATTTGAACAGTGTCTTAAACGTGCAAATTCATCTTTCAGGTACAAAGGAGCATTTATAATGGCCACAGCACATCCTCGTTTACTATCTGCCCACCAGATGCAGAACTCTGCTATGAACTGTGGCAGTGCCAGAAACCATAAGCTACCATGCATTTTGTCTACCATGCCATGGGGGCTTAGTCACAGCAATGAGCACTCACACAAACTGTGGTCCTGAAACGTGTGTACAGCACATAATAGTCAGTAAACAGTGGCATGAGCCTCATCAAAATGTAAAGGTGGGCATTTTCAGCTCAGGAGCTTGGCCCAAGGTTTTTTGAGATGCCTTTGGCCTGGATCAAGGGAGTAATAGGAAATAACTAGAAACGATGTGAGGACTAAGGTAAGGCCAGCCACAAAGGAAAATGAAGAAAGTACATATTAACCGCCAATGATACCCTCTCAGTTGCAGGTTTGGTACTGCTGGTTCTGTCTGAGAATGAGGAGGAAACAAGTGTGGGCCACGCTCAGGGAATGTGGTTCCCAGTAAATGACTGAGTAACACAGCGTCTAACTTCAAAACCATTCCAAATGGTGTCCTTTCATTCTCTCTCTCTCTCTCTCTCTCTCTCTCTCTCTCTCTCTCTCCCCTCTCTCTGTCGCTCTGTGCCCACAAAGCCTTTGCACCTTAAATAAAGGTATTATGGGGGTGAAATGAGAAGAGATTTCCTGTCTCCCCTTTGCAAAATTCCAGCAACTTTTCCCTTGTAGGGTGACGTGCAATTTATGGAATCTATCTCAGCCACCTATTCCTATAATTCACCATGAAGACAGTCATTTATTTATGCTGATATATTGAGAACGTACAGTATATTTTGACTGAAGTCCTGGAACTCTAATGAGTCAAAACTAAATTTCATCCATACTTTTAGTCCATACTTTTGGCTGATCAAAAGCACAAATGCATTATAGCGAGATCATACATAAAAACAGAACTCAGACCTGCAACCTGCCCTCTGTCTCCTTGTCCCCTGAGGCCAGCTAGCCCTTCTCAATAACAGCAAACAAGCCAGAGAGCCAGCCTCCTGTAAATCAGACTTGCAGTAAGCTGGGTTGTTACCAAGCCTTTATCAGTCCAGGAAGCTGCACAGTTGTTTCTGTTATATCCCCATAGGACATGGACTTCATAACATGCAGTTTCTCTCATGTCTAGCTAGGATCATGCAGAGGAAGCCGCATGTTCTCATAGCCAGTCACACAGGGTGCCCTGCTTCCACTGGGGGAACTGACCTCACACTGATGGTACCAACAGGAGACCTCCATAGGCTAGCTTCCCTCTTTGTCCAGTGTAAGGCTGCCCACTCCTTTTCCTCACTTGATTCTTTGTCAGAATACAAGTGGTCAGTGATAATGTCTGACTCCCGTTCTCTAGAAAGCTCCAAACAGTCTTCCCATTTTCTCTTTGGCAGGTCTTCATCTTCCATATTTAATGCAAAAGTCACTGTTGGCATTCAGGAACCACAAAAGGGGTGGGTTACAAATCCACAAAACGATACACCAAGAAAACCAAAGCAGCAAAAACAATAATCAGCTGGGCGTTGGTGGCACACGCCTTTAATCCCAGCACTCGGGAGTTCACTCACTCACTCTGTGAGTTCAAGGCCAGCCTGGGCTACCAAGTGAGCTCCAGGAAAGGCGCAAAGCTACACAGAGAAACCCTGTCTCGAAAAACCAAAAAAACAAAAAACAAACAAAAAAACCCAATAATCAATCAAACAAAAAACATCCAACCGAGCAAATGGATTGTACAGAAACACTAGTATTTTCTCATCATGATCTGTTGAGGTCCAACTCGAGTTCCTGATCAAGGGAACAATGCAACTTTGCCTAACAAGTTGTGCTATGTCCAAAGCTCTCCTGAATTCAGACCCAAGCAGCACAGACTCTAATCCAGAAGGGCTAGCAAAAAATGAAGCTTGTTAATAATTTTTAGCCTTTGTAGGCCATGCACTTCTAGTACAACTATACAGTTCTTTCCTTGAGCACGGCCATCCGCAATAAATAAAAGAAAAAAGGAGAGCTGTTCCACGGGGACTACTGGCATGCATGAAAATCCCAATTCTACATGATATTATATAACGTGAAATTTCTTCTTCTGCTGCTTTTTTCCAACTTTAACATTAAAAAAATCCATTGCTGGGTTTTCAGCTATACACATATTGGCAATGAGCCTGCCTCACAGAAAATTGGGCTTGCATACCTTAGCCGGAAACCAGCAGAAAGTTGCAGCATATGGGGGCACAGGAGATGAAATATTTGTGGACACTGACTCCAGAGCTGACCATCACAGAGGCCCAGCATGCTGCCAAAGGAAGCACAGAAACGTGTCTGCCATTTCCCCCGCAATGCTGGGATGGGAGTACACAGAGCCATGGACAGTTACTACAAGGCTCACTGAAGGAGTGAAGCAAGTGAGATGGATGCACTGTCATGGCAACAGATGGGTGAGAACCAATCCTGCCGTGGGAAGAAGAGATAGTGTTCCTGATGATGGAAAACAATTTGGGTTTGGGACTGGGTCCTGTGAAGAGCTAATCTGAACAAAGGCAGGTGACCAGACAAAGATGTAATGTTGTTATCTGTGGCACAATTTGCAGGGTCAGGGTGTGGAGGCAGGTACCACTAGTGGGTAAGAGCACAGACTCTCCAGTCAGACTGCCTAGGTCCCATGTTAACCACTGGCACTGTTTCTATTAGTGACCGGGTGGGCAAGTAGCTGGGTAGTATAAGTATCATTGCACTGTCTCTGTCAGTGACCCTGGGCAAGAGGCTAGGTGGTAGTGTTAGTATCCCCACAGTGTGGTTCATGTTAGAGTCAGAGACATCCACACAGCTCAGTTCCACATCAAACAGATTTGACTATTCCACTCTGTTCATTACCATAGCTTTCATGTCCCTGGGAGATGAATTTTAAATAATTATTGTTTATTTTCAGATGCTGTGCAATACCCATTCATAGAAAAGATCAAATGACAAACTCCACACTGAGACCCTTCTCAGAAGGCCTGTCATGCTGTGCTGAGCAAGCTCTCATGTCCTGATCTTCACCCAATCCTAATTAAGTTGCTACTGAAGGATCCACCTTAAATCAGACTTCAAAATTTCAGTGTATTTCCTGATCTTGCCCCATTTCCTCTGAGATGCTGCTAATCTTGTAAAGGCATCTCTCTCTTATGAATTTTATATTTGTCCTACCAACACTGTGTGTGTGACAAGACAGTGTTAGGCGTCCTCACATGTAAAGCTTTTGGTTTGCTGCTGGTCTCAATCCTAAATCCTGTATGATGTTGGATGGATAAGTCCTCAGAAGAATTGCTGGAAATGAAACAAACCCAGCCAGGCATGGTGGTTCACATTGTAATCTCAACACTCAGAAAGGAACCTGAGGCAGAAGGAATGAGAGTTTGCAGCCAGCCCTGTGCCACGTAGCAAGAGTCTGTCTCAAAAGAAAAGCAGGTGGAGGCATTTCAAATGGGCTTCAGGGAAGAAAGTGATAAATATGTAAACAACATGGAGTGCGTACAGACAATTGATGTCTTGAAAGGAAAGGATATATTGACAGTTACAAGAACATGGTTGAACCTTGCAGACCATGTGTCAAGTGAGGTAGGACAGCCACAACAGGAAAAACATGTAATTCCATTTGTATGAGGCACTCCGTGGTTCAATATAGAGAGACAGGGGATAAAATGGTCAATGGCAGAACTTGAAGGAGAAAATGGATAATTGTTTAATAGCTGTGACATTTCCATTTGGGGTATGAGAGGTCTGGAGATGCTGGTGACAGTTATGGTGGTAACAATGTATTGACAGTCAGTGAATTGCAAATTGTGGAATGAAAAGTAGTCACAATGGTGAATTTTGTTATATATGCATCTTACCTCATTCTCCCTCTGCCTTTTTTGTTCTCTCTGTGTACATACATACACTATATATGGATGCTCTCTATATGAATGTCCTTTATATATGCATATATGGAAAGTATAGATACACACAAAATATATATGCACAGATATTTCCTAAAGTACTTGAGAATTTTCCAATATATGTACATAGTTCTTCTCTACTCTTCTTAACAAAACCTGTATTTTCCAAATAATGGTTGCTTGTCTGTAAGACTAATATTCTTATTCTTTCAAACTAACAGCAGTTTGATTGATAATCCTACTAAAATATATAAGGTAAAGTACTCTGTCCTTCTCAGTGTTAGAATGATTTTCTTTACCAACATTTTGTTCTAGGCATCATCTAACAAAGATTTATGATGAAGGTAATCTGGTTGATTTTTTTTCCACTGACTGTGTGGCTCTGTATGTTTGCACGTGAGTGGGGAGAGAAAGAGATAGACAAACATGGATAGAGATATAGACATATATACAACAGAAAACACCAATGTGCTTGGAAGTCGTAATCCCATTTCCATGTGACACCTCAGAGCTCTCCTTTGGAATGTCACTCCCTGGTCAAGTTACATGAATGAATAAAATTTCAGGGGTTTTTAAAGATTCCATCAATGGCATATGGATGCCATGGATCTCAGGACTTATTATTGAATTTTACCAAGATCTGCCAGGAGATGAAAGTTCATTAACTTATATTCTATCCCAGGCACAATTAATTACAAATTTGATAGCTCAAAAACATGACTCCAAGAAAGACAGCATCAGGATGACTTCTTTTGAAGATCTACCAAAGACCCATTTAAAAATTTCATTGCATTGTAATTTTAGTTGTGGTTGGAGGAGCCAGACAGGTGGAGTGGGATCACATTAGTATCTGTGGGAAGGAGAGGAGACCCAGGGAAAACTGTCTTCAGTGAGTGACCATGTGATCTTGGGATATGATATTGGTAAGCAGACCTCCATGACCCTGCCAGTCATGGTACATAATGGTAGATTGGAGTGCTTTCATTTTTGGGGTTTGAGGAGGCACCCTAACTGGCTTTAAGCATGAGCAGACCTGAGGAGATACCCGGACAGAACTCTGTAAGGCTCTGTACCAGAATGAGATTGTTGCAGCCCCCTCTCTTTGTCCTTGAAGGCCAAAATCCTTTGTAACTTTGGCATGAAACAATAACCAATTGAAAAAATAAGTGCTGAGAAAAATTTAGCTTTATTCCATTCAAATGAAAAGTAAAGAAAGGATGGACTCATGGAAGGGTACACCAGCCTTTATAGAAAGATTTATTGTGTAGATTTTAAAATACAAAACTCATGGTGATTGAAGTTATCACCTTTATTTAAAATGTTATTAGGGGATCTGCATGGTGTTGGTGATGATAAATGTGTGATGTGCTGCAGAATCATGTTAAAACCTGATCTATAACTGACTATGCAAAGCTTCATCAGGAGGTGACATCTTCACAAATATCTTCCATAGAAAAGTCTGGAGTTTGAACTATTGAACAAGCAGGGTATGGAGTGGTGTTCTTCACAGGCACAAGCTGAACTAGCCCAGTTACAGAAAGATACCCAAACAGGTGATTATATCTTTCATTATAACTGTGCCTGTCATTTATTATCTTATTGAGAATGAGGTAGAAACTTTTTTTTTGGCATGGTATTTGCACACTGCATTCAATATACCAAAAGAACAATTACTTAATGGCTAGAGTGTGGCCAGATTAACAATAATGGGCCAGACTATCATCTCAAGCAATCAAACAGACATTTTCCTCCAAGTTCTGGAGCATAAGATCCTCACCTAATAACAGTAATAAATAATGGGATATTTTCCATGCCAGCTGCCAACAGTTGCCTTGCTGCAAGCAGAGTTTTATGTCGTTGAATCTCTACCTACAGGAAACAATGGCCTTCTCAGTCCTGTGGTAAGATTCTGAATTTTTTTTTAAATTGCTGCAGTCTTAATGGGTTGTCTGAGCTTGGGGTTGAATTCTAGGTTCACAGTCTTGTTAGGGGGGCTTAATGTGACTGGTATGTAAGTGCAGTTCAGGACAAAGGTTCATGTTACAAGTATCTGGAGTGTAGTGGGAAGATTTCCTGTGTTCCCCCCCCTCCCCCCCCGTCTGCAGCCACTCAGACCCAAGTAAACACATAGAGGCTTATATTAATTATAACTGCATGGCCGTGGCTCAAGCTTTTTGCTAGCTAACTCTGTATCTTAAATTAGCCCATAACTATTAATCTATGTATCGCCACATGTTCTGTGGCTTTACCTGTGTCCCATTACATGTTGTTCCTTGGGTGGCTTCCTGGCATCTCTCTCTGCCTTCTTCTTTATCTCTCTTTGAATTTCCCGCTTGTCTCTAAGCTGCCTTTCCATAGGCCAAATGGCTTTATTTATCAACCAATCAGAGCAACACATGTTTGCAGCATACAGAAAGACATTCCCCCATCACCTCCCCTTTTCTGCCTAAACGAAAGGAAGGTTTTAACTTTAACCTATTAAAATTACATATAACAAAACAGTTATCAAGCAAGAATTACAGTTACAATATCTAGTCTATTTGTATTTTGTAAGATTAAAGACAAAATTTTTTATCTATCCTATATTTGTGAGTCTAAGGTTTCATATCTAATTTATCTTTTATCATAACCAAGGGAAATTATAATTATAACTGTCTAGTCTTCAACTACATCAAAGACCTCAGAAAGATACAATATTACCTAAATAAACAGGAAGAGCATTGTAAGCAACTTCGAAAAATTTAGAATGACAGAGATAGCTGCCTGCCTGGATAGTCATCCAAAGTTCCTCTGTAACGTTGGGTTATCCATCTTCAGCTCATAGGCCTAATCTCTCAGTCATTTTTTTCTCTGTGTCCTCTAGAATGTTTGGCAGTTTCTTCTGTGAAGCAGGAACCTGAAGGATCATCTCACCTTGCAAAGTTCAGTGGTCACCTTCCTATGGGTCCTGCATGTCCAGTTTATATGACATTTTGTCAAGCAGTCCAGGCAAGAACAGTTTCTTGCCCAAATGGCTATTTTGCCAAGAAGAAGATAAACTCCATATGGAGTGTCTTCAATGCCCATCTTTCTCTTTGAAGTAAATCGGTGCTGCCAGGAGCAGATGTGTCTCACTGTCCAGAAAGTCTAAGTTTTTAAAACGTTTTAAATGCCATACTCTGTAGGTCTTTGAAGTCTTTGAAGATTACCTACATAACTGAATTTTATCAATGTATATCTAGAAAACTTAACATGACTACAAGTTTGATTATCATAGATGATTAACTACTAATCTGTATTTTTTAATTATCCATTACAATTTAAATGAGTTACATAAACATAATACCTTAAACTAGAGTAGAAATATACATACAGTTTAACAAAATTAACTTTAAATTGTATCAATAAACTAAAATCTATATCAATGTAAAACATTTTAAACAAGTTACTCTTTAGAAGCAGGTTCAACAATCTGTCCTTTTATCCTATCATATCTATATCCTATATTTCCATATCACTGGAGTGGGAGGAGCTTTTGGTTATTGGTGTGGTACTGGTGTGGAAGTACACACTTTGCTGAACATGATTACTCTGCCAATTAGTGGTTTGCATTCATCTTTGGTGGTGTGGACCTGTTGACTTATGAAGTTCTCTGGACTGAACTTGCCTAGCTTTCTGAATGCTGTATTCAGAGTACATAACAAATTGCAAAGATAATGAGCTGAAGGTAATAGCCAGAGATGGCTCAGAAGGTGGGAAGAAGTACAGTGGGGTCACTATGTGGACTGGTAAATAACCCCATTTTTTTCTTCTGGCTTTATTACTGTTTTATTGTCTCTCTGAAGTTCTGGGTGTGGATGTGATTTAATCTTCACTTTCTTGGAATCTATAGGCACTTGGTTAGACTTCTGTTTTAATTTACTTCTGTTTGGATGCTATTCAGAGTGATTGCCTACCTACTCATTTCCTCTTGGGATCCTATGACTCTCTGCTGCCTTACAGTGTGCGTTATTATCACTCCCAACTGAAGCACATGGAAACCAAAGTAAGGGAGTCCTATCTGTACATCCAAATTTGCAGAGTGGATGGTGCAAAGTTGAAGTTGGAATTTGGGCAGTGTGATTCTATCATCTATGACCTTAGCTGTGCTTTGCTGCCTCTCTTGTGAATGGCTAGCACAGAGCCTTAACTGAGAGTCATTGAATTGCTCTGCTTACAAAAATGGTGTGCAAGCAGACAGGTAAGCTGAAGAACAAGGAGCATAGCCTAGAAAATGAAGACTGTGCTTCTGGATACTCTTCAAATTCTTGCTTCTTTAAATATGTGGCATTTATTTGCTCTTTTCCCAAGCAATATTACTCTGAGTCTCTGTCTTAGTGAGGATCTCTTTTGCTGTGAAGAGACATCATGACCACAGCAGCTCTTATAGAGGAAAACATTTAATTGAGGTGGTGTCTTACAGTTCAGAGGTTCAGTCCATTATTATGTGGGGGAGCGTGGTGTCAGCAGGCAGATGTGCTGGTTACATCTTGATCAGAAGTCAACAGGAAGTTGATTGTAGCACTGGGAACAGCTTGGGCATAAAGCCCACCCCCACAGTGACATACTTCCTCCAACAAGGTCATACCTACTCCAACAAAGCCACACCTCCTAATAGTGCCACTCCCTATTAGTTTGGGGGGGGGGGGGCAATTACATTCAAACTACCACAGTCTGTGCAGCTCTCTGAGAACAGGAAGGAGGGCCCTGTAACTGACCCTGTATTGATGAACTTGGGAAAGTCCTGCCATCGTATCCAGAGGCCCCAGCTGCATCAGCTTTTCATGTGGGTAACATGTGTGGTTCTCTTTCAGCAGTGGGACTGTTCTCATTTATCATTTGCAGTAACACACCTACCATATTTTTTAATATTCTCGAGAGTAAACAAATACATTAACTAGAACATTTCTCTTAGAGGAAATGATCCATTTCACCAAGAGGAACATTTACTACAATACTTGATTTCCATCTTCTCACAGTCTCATTTTATGCCACAACAGCTTTTCTCAATTACAAAAGAATACTTTGAAAAACACGCTGTCACACGCTTCCACTACACCTTCTTGGTGGCAATACACACAGAGAGGAAAGGTCTAATTCTGGATCCAGACAGATGCCCTTTTGGATCTCTGAATAGCATTTTTCTAAACAAACTGCTGAAGGCTTCAGAAACGAGACCTGTGATGCCTAGCAGAGCTTGCACAGCACCCACATAAAAGAAATTGCAATACTTGTTGTCAGATGCGTTCTGATGTGTTCCAATTGATTGTAGGGTATATATTCATAAGATAACCTAAGGGGTAATTGAAAAAATTTGTGCTTTTTTTTTATCTTTATCCTTACCTATAGCAAATGAAACCAGATTCATACATGAGTATCATACTTCTTTGATAGACATTTTAATGTCAGCCACTAAGGTTTTTCATGTGTACAATAAAATATATGCTCCAAGAATAATTTTTCTAGGGATTTGCATAACTATTTCTTGGGATTTTTGTTTCCCCCTCCTTTAAGAAAGTTGTGTAACCAATGATGTTGTAAAAGCTTAGTATATGAACATACATTGCTTCTTACCCCATCGGTAGCTAAAAGACTTAGCTACTCTCACCATTGCTTCTAAATATTTCCTGGGCATCAAATAAAACAGCTTCATCATCAGAGTGGTATCTAGTTATTTGTTTGGAATATGTGAAGTAGGCTTATCAAAGACAAGTAGCCATGGCCATGAATGAAACGGAGAATAAGACAGAAGAGAACTGGAGGAGCTAGAAATGAGAATCAGATAGTAGAGAAAAGCAGGACTCCATAAATCGATAAGATTCTTAAGTAACACATGAATTTTCTACAGGGTGTGAGGCAAGTCAAGGTTAACATTAATTCAACAGTATTTATCAAGCACCTTCCATATGTCAGAATGCCCTCTAGTCCCTTTTGACATATTAGTGAAGAAAGCCGGTGTCTGACCTATACTGGACTATTACCATATGTGGCCTGGTCAAGGCCCACACCAAGTGCTTGTGGGCCTCACTGAATTTAATCTTCACTGACAAGATGCAAACGTTCACTGTCTTTCCCAGGGTTACACAGATAGTAATTTGCACTGCAGAGATAATACCCTTAATTATTTTTAATAAGACATATTTAGATTTGTTTATTTTATTTTATGAGTACAAGTGTTTGCCTGCACATATGTGTGTACACCATGTGCATGCTTGGTGCCCATGCAGGTCTGAAGAGGGTGGTCAGAAACCCTGTAACTGGAGTTACATATGGTTAGGAACCACTATTTGAGTTCTGGGCATCAAATTCTGGTCCTTTGTAAGAGCAATACGTTTTCTTAGTTGTCAAGCCATCTTTCCAGTCCTCAAGAATAATATTTTATTACTTTATTTGAAAGATTTTTAAGTGTCTTTTGATCATATTCACTCCTCATTCTCAGCTCCTCCCAGATCCACCCACGCCTACTCACTTAACTTCCTTCTTACCCTTTGTCTGGCATCAAGTCCAATTTGTGCTTCCTAAATATTCTTGGATGTATGGCATGTCCTAGAGCTTTATCAAATTTCCAAGGGTCACACCTTTAAAGAAAATGGACTCTTCTTATTCCATTTGCTATCAGTTGCCAACAGCTTCTCAGCTAGGGGTCAGATTTCATGCCTATACTCCGTCCTCCATGCTGGGATTTTTCTTCTGGCACGAGCCTGCACAGGTTCATTCATGCTATCACAATCTCTGTGGCTTCATACATTGTGTCTGGAAAACATTGTTTCCTCGTCATCATCCACCTCTGGCTCATACAAACTTCCTTCTCCCTCTTCTGTGGTGATTCCTGAGACTTGGAGGGCAGGGTACAATGTAGATCTCCCATTTAGTGTTGAACACTCTCTAGTCTCTACTCTCTGCAGATTGACCACTTGTGTGTCTCTGTGTTAATTTGCTACAAGAAGAAGCTTCTCTGATGTGGGTTGAAGGATGGACATAGTGATAATTCAATATGTTAGCTTAATATTATCTTCATCTAGCAAAATAATTGTGGTAGGTTCTCTACTATGGTATGCTGTGGGATGGTCTGTATGTCAAACATGTTGCTTATTGGTCAATAAATAAAACACTGATTGGCCAGTGGTCAGGCAGGAAGAAATATAGGCGGGACAAGGAGGAGAGAATTCTGGGAAGTGGAAGGCTTAGCCGGAGACACTGCCAGCCGCCACCATGACAAGCAGCATATGAAGATGCCGGTAAGCCACAAGCCATGTGGCAAGGTATAGATTTATAGAAATGGATTAATTTAAGCTATAAAAACAATTAGCAAGAAGCCTGCCACGGCCATACAGTTTGTAAACAATATAAGTCTCTGTGTTTACTTGGTTGAGTCTAAGCGGCTGTGGGACTGGCGGGTGAGAGAGATTTGTCCTGACTGTGGGCCCAGCAGGAAAACTCTAGCTACAATGGTATATGTAGCCACAGATCCTTGGTATAATAACAAGGCTTGGTTTCTATCTCACGGAGCAGGGCTTAAGTCTGGTTTAAAAAGGGGCTGATCACTCCCATAACATTTGTACCACTATTGTACCGGTGTACCTACTTTGCCAGGGCAGTCCTTTTTGAAGCTCACAGCATTTTCAACTGGGTAAGACTGGTAGTTGCTTTTCTCCTCCGGTAGCAAGCATAGCACATTCAAGTGCAATAAAAGCCAGCCAGGAGGGATGAAGCTTCCAGGTAGTATCAGACATCTTCAGCAATAGGAAAAAGTCATTCTCTTAATCTCTTCATGGAATTATACTGTCTATGATTCTAGATTTCAGATTCAAGATGGGTAGAATATCAACCCAATTCATAGATGAGCCGCCTGGTGAGATGGCATTGGCTGGTTTAAAGTAGCCTCTGGTAAAGTATAAGGAACTGTGTGTTATGTCTTGTCACATACTTGGTGCTTCTTCACTACTCCACATGGTTTTTACACCTACAAAACTGGACACAGAACAATCTGTACATTTTCAGTACCAGGAAAAAACTTTTAGTAGTTGAAATCACAAATCTAGAATGTGGAACTCTCTTTGTGAGACAGGATGCATGCATTATGATAACATTCATGCTTAAAAAATGAGTATTGGAAGGTGTAGACTTGAACTTTTACTTTTAAAATAGACCTAAGAGCTTCCAAAATTTGTCATTGCATTGGAATTGGTATCAGGTTGTTGTTGCTAATGTTTTTAAAACTATTTATCTGTTCACAATTGACATACTCTAAATATTTACAGCACTTTGCTCTCTAGAAAAACTCAGATGAATCAAATAACTTATTAAAGTGTCAGTTACATAGTAAATTATTGGGAAGATGAGAATGTTTAAGAATAACCACAATATGAAAAATTCAAGTGGTTCTCTTTAAGTGGTTCATAATTTCCTTGCCTTATTACTTCCCCCCATCCCTTACCCACAAGCTGCAAGTTAATAGAAAACAGGAATGTGTGTGTGTGTGTGTGTGTGTGTGTGTGTGTGTGTGTGTGTGTAGGCTCAGGAGATTACATTTGTGTATCCAAGGATTGGTTATTTTATTCCATTTATTTGGATTTCAGGAAAGCAGGAAACACATTTAACCCTTAAACATCATGGGAATAGGTCATATAACACAGTCATGAACCTCTCACAACAAATTAAATATAGCCAGGTGTGAGGGAAAATAAATTCCATATGTTAAAAATTATTTGAAGAGATAGAATTTCACTTGAAAATATAAATGGAATCTGGGGGTCCTTTCATTAAAAGATTTATTAAACTGTAACATGTCCAATAACCAGTGCTTATGTGAGAATATGGTGAAGTCACCACTGTAGCCAGAAATACCACTGAGTAAATATTCAAAGACCTTGTTCACACTAGACTTAAACTTCTACTTGCTCAAAGTAGACTTCTTTTCCTTTGCTACATTAGACTATTTTACTAGGTTCTTTAAATTTTCCTGGAATGTGGCAAACATTCTAGAAACTTCTTTAATTCTGAGAGAAAGCAATGTGCTCAAGATCTAGGGTTACACTGTGGTACCTACTGAAGAAGAGCAGTAACGATAGGCTTACCCCATGTTTGATACTTACAGCCTTATGGGGTTCTACTCTTGTCCACCTCATCCAGAAGTTGAGATGGGAGAGCTAGCAAGTCAATTTTTCCATCCTGTGGAGACTGACTATGGTTCTCCCTGGTTACAAAGCACTTCAGCTAGATTGTGCTCTTTCCCAATTAAAAGAATTTTAAGGACAAGCAGAAGACAATGAACAGTCAGAACAATGTCTACATGCAAAGAAGGAAAACAGAATAATGCTTTGGAATGGTGGAGTGGAGATGTCAGACTGAAGTTACCTGGCCACATCCTAGTTGGCTAGGTGCTTTCTTAGCTGGGCATCAGCCATTTCTTATGCTCTGCCAGGGTTAAGCTCTTATGATATATTCTAGCAAATGCATTCCAATTTTATAAACAGGAAGCCTGATTACCTGAAAGTTCCAAGGTCAGACAGCTAATGAGTGGGAGGACCAGCTTTGCAGACCCTAGACTCTGTGCTTTTTCTTGCTTTTCCCAGTAGAGGAGGGAAAGTATCCATAAACAACACACATAGGGTTGGTCTGCAAAATATACCAGACACATCTAAATCTACTGGTCCTAACTATTTCCTTCTGAACTCTAATCAGTTCCTAATTCATTTCATTTCATTCTGTTTCGGCCTCTGAGAGCTAATCAGAATGGCTCCACAGGCTCCTCTAGGGATTAAGGGCACAGGAATGGGAGGAAGGCATGGCTAGCATCAAATCTTTCCAGACCTCCTTCTTTATCTACTTTAGTTCTAGTGCAACTTCGTTTAGGCCCAAAGTATGGGAACCCATTCAAAGGCATTGCAATAGATTAGCTGTCAGGAGTGAAAACATTTGCCATGTGAATATACACAGCAAAATGTGGAAGTTATTTTGTGAAAATTAAGTCTGAACAAAACCAATCGCTTCTCTCTCCATATGGCTTTCTGGGCTCATATGGATTTGTACCAAGTAGACAAAGAACCTCGAGGCTGTCTAAGCAGACTGTGAGCTGAAAGGGTGACTCTAGTGGTCAGCTCTTGAGTTTGGGTATGAAGTGAATTCTACACAAAGGTTCATGTGTTGAAAGGCTGGTCCCCAGGGCATAGGACTCCTTGAAGAATTAACAGAAAGCTTGTGAACCGGGGTCTACTTGGAGGAGGAAGGTCACTAGTGGTGTGCCCTTGGAGATTATGTCTGATCTCTGTCCCCTTCCTCCCTGCCACCTGCTCCTCACGCTCTGATGCTCTTCCTCACCATGGGCTCAGAGTCTGAATCCAAGATCCAAGGACTTCTCAACCCACAAGGCAAAATAAATCCACCATTCCTTTAATTGTCGTTCTTAGGCATTATGTCGAGGGGACAAGAAACTAACACCCAAGCATCCCTGTCACCCAAGCTCCGCAGATTATGATCGTGTTACGAGCGTTCACCTATCCAACAGTGATCTAGCACCAATGGTGACAGTTACACAGCCTAGACAGTAAAGCAGTTTGACAGCACAGATCACAAGGTCTCACTCTGCCCTAAGTCCACCGGGGGCCCCATATTATGAGTGAGCGTGTGTTTTAATGAATAAACAGGCTAACTGAAAACACGTTGAATTGTGAGTGAATTGAGATTTGCCATTTCTGTTCTCTTAGAGGGAGTACTTCCAGCTAGCCAGCATGTGGGTAAGCCAGGGTTAAATTCAGTATGTAGGTCTTCTCTGTATGTTTGGAGTTTATTTTTTTACTTAAAATTTTTTTCTTACAGTATGTATTAGTGCTGAACATATTCCCTGCCCTGTTCTCTCTTTTCTCGCTCTTTCTTCTCCTCTTAGTCCCTTGAGAACAATTTCACTTCTGTTTTCGTTTCTTTTTTTAAATAAGGACTCACAGAGATTTGTGAAGGAAGCAGGATGAGTTTGTTCAGGACAATGTGACAGTACAGATTACAGAAGGACACCCTGACAGGATGGACAATGGGCCACAAGTGTGAGCCTTCCCAATGGCTCCACTTTCTTTTCATTTGATAATGGTTTTATGTGAGCAGATCGGAACCACAAACGAAGGGAGGCAGTGTTGGTCTTTCTAGGACCGGCTTAAATCGCTTACACGGTTTTCTCTAGTAGCATTGGTTTCCCACAAACGACATGACTTAGTGTTTTTTTCTGCCCTTCTTCCTGTTTCATGGAGACCTGAGAGAAGGTGGGATCTCTCTGAACTCCAGGTCCTCCTCCATTGTTGAGCCCCATTCTCTGCCTTGATTCCAGAGCCATGAGACCGTGACAGGAGCTGTTGCTTTCTGATTGCTTTCTTTGAGCACAAAACACCATGAACAGGAGTGTGCATAGTTTTGTTAACACATCATCCTGATTGCTGATATGTCCACATAACACTTTATTTTCAACAGAATATCTCCGCTCACTCTAGTTACAAGCACTTTCAGCCATTCCCTTCTGGTCAGCCATGTCTAACTCATCTGTTTATTTGGCAAATGTCTAATAATAGATACAAATAACATAGATTCAGGTTAATATGGTGTTATCAGACAATAAAAACACACATTTCTCTTATAATCTGAAGTGTTAGAAGGAAGTAAATCTGCGCTTCCCCTTTTTGTCTCTCTCACCAGAACAGGACTTGGTTCAGCTGTTTTAGACAAAGTTGGGGTTCAGTGGCAGCTTCCTTAGTACATGATATGACATTCCAACAGTTCCTACACTTAGGAAGACCCTTGGTTTAAGCCTCTGCAATTGCTTTCTCAGAACAACTTTTAATCACCTGCTAACAAGGGGTCCTGTGATTTTATTTTACTCTAAACCTTGCAAATTATGTAGTTGGTCTTGCTTGGATTAGACACTTTGAAACAAGCAGAAGGAAATCATCACAGAAGCAAGACTGGAAGGCGGCATTTCCTAATCACACAGACTGGTACGCTCTGCTCAGATGCATACACAAGTCGAACAATTAGTGACTGCTATGCAGGGAATCAAGGCGTGAAACTGGTTCCCAACGTCAGGTCACGTCTTTGCATCAGACTTAATCATGGGGTTTATATAATGAATTCCCTGAACAAGGGATGGAACTCATAGCGTCATCGGAGAAATGCTCTTCAAAACCAAATGCTGATGCTTTTTTTTTTTTTTCCGTCAGTGCTTGGCTTGTTGCTTTTGGCTCCCTCCCTCAAGCTCAGACAGTTCCTGGTTCATGGGAAACTATTGCATCGGAGCTAACGGCTAGAGACATGGCTCCCTGCAACTCCACTGTGCTGCTGTCTTCCTTTCTCCCACATGTCCTTTCCAGCTGTTTGCTGTGTAGTTGCTGTAGCAGTATGGCAGCTGGCGATTGTTTTGAAGTTTCCTTAAAAATGTAAACAGCAGTCTTCTTTGTTAATGACGTATTTCAAGAGATAGACTCTACATCATGTGCAATGACATGGACTTCGGCCTGCAGGCTATCCTCTTTCTGCCTTTAATCCATGCTATAGATTTCTGTAATTGTGAGCTGCATCCTCTCCAACCACATCTAAGGTATCTGTCTGCCACTGGTCCATCGCCCTTGCTTTATTCCTCAACCCCAGATAATCACTGGAACTGACTCACAGCTTAGTCTCCATTGGGTGAATAATCTTCTCTGAACACAGGCTAATCTCTGCAGAAGGCAGATCAGAGAGGCAGGAGGCACGGTGGGAAAAAACTGAGCAGATGAACCGACTTGCTCATCTCCTTGTTTTATTCCATTCAGCGCATTCTTTTCCCCTCAGAGCAAGGCCCCTCAAGGAGCCAAGGTGCTTTAGATGCGCATTTCACACAACTTGGCCCTCTTTGCAATCTTACGACTCATCATTTCTCCTTATATGCTCACAGTCTTGGCAGTTCCAAAGATGTCTATATTCTTTCTGGCCTAGAGTGTGTGCCTTCTAAGTCCTTGAATTAAAGCTTCGTATGGGGCTAGGTAGATGCCTTAGTTGAGAAAGTGCTTGTCTCACAAGCATGAGGATCTGAGCTCAGATTCTCAACATTCACATAAAAAGCTGGGCAAAGCATACACTTCCGAGACCCCAGTCCCGGGGGAGTGGGCGGGGCATGTGGGGAGTGGGCGGGGCAGACACCGGAGGAGCCCAATACCTCACTGGGTATCCTGACTAATCGAATCAATGAGTTCCAGGTTCAGTGAGGGGTTCTGTCTCAAAGAAGATGGAGAGCAACCAAGGCAGACAAGTGTCACTGGTCTTGGACCTCCTACACTGTTTTCTTCAGTCTGGTCACTGCTACTTGCTTTATTAGATGCAGGTGAGATGTTGCCAGTTCAAAGAGGACTGCTCTAGCACTCCAAGATCCTGTGTAGTCACACCTCTCCAGGCTCTCAGAAAAGTCAAATTGTACATAACTCTATTACAGCACTCATTATTTATTTGAGTCTGCCATTAGGTTTGGTCAGTTTGAGAACAGGCTTCTACTTTTTTGACACTTGCTACTCAAAGTCTGGTAGCTTGATGAATGAGTGATTAAATAAATACATCGGTGGAATGAGCACAAAAGATATTTTATTACTTATGACAATCTACAATGTGTTGTAAGAACCTTCATACTGCCTTGACAGGCAGTCTTAGTTTTGCAGTTAACCATATTTGAGGATTTTCAGAGGGACTCAAAATCTTTCTGAGTGAGAAGTAAAATAATAATAATAATAATAATAATAATAATAATAATATACTGTAAATCAAAGTCACTAGTGGGTTGTCAGATTTGGGGATGGAAAAAATAGCTTCCCTGACTCCTTCCGTGCCACGCTTTTTCTCCCTCCTCTCCCTCCCTCTCTCTCCTCTCCCTCCCTCTCTCTCCTCTCCCTCCCTTCCTTCCTTCCCCCTTCTTTCCTGTGCTACTAATGTACCATGTACTATTTTAGAATTGAGGATGCAATGGAGGATCCTGCATCCTCAGAAAGCATACAATACAAAGATGAAAATACTAATGGTGTTTGACGGAAGTGGGCAGCAGACTGTTCGACAATTTCAGGAAAGTAAACATTGTACTCCTTTACTTATTAACAGTGTCCACAAGAGCTTCTACAAGCCAATTCCTTCTCTACCACCAGTCAGTTTCTAGTTTAATCAAATGAACCTTAATCTGGCTGGAGGGATTTTTGGAAAACTCTCTGACCACTCAAGACCCCTTTCCTCCATGCTTCTTTCCCTTCAAGACATCAACACAGGCTACAGTAGTTTACAGCAAGATTGCATTTAAAAACTGTTTATTTTAAATAATCATGATATACATGGAATGTGCACCATGTGCTCTTGTGATGTATTTGCAAATGGACTGAAATCCACCATCAAGAGAATGAACATATCCATCTCTACATATAGCTACATGTATGTGTGTATGGTTGTGAATTGAAGTTCTCTGAGGGAAGAAAAGGTCACAGCTGTGTCAAAGATTCTGAAGACCAATGGAATGATTCCAAGTTCATGATTGTGGAAAGTTGGAATGCTGGACATTGAAAGTCAAAATTATCCTGGGCTAAAGCATATCCTCAATAATCATCTTGTCACTCACCTTATGTATGACAAAATATCCTCTTCTAACTGCCAGGTAATACCTTCATCATATGTCAACTGAGCAGACCACTGGCTTCAAGCCAACCCCTGTTAGAACACAGTCGAAAGAATGACGCATGGTGAATAATGCTTTGGGGAACTGTGAGAGAGTCTCCAGGCAGAGGACCTTCTACCTCAGGTGCATTTTGTTCCCTGGGTTGTTCTTGGATGTAATTTCGTGCCTTCTGAGCCTAACATTTACATTCAGTTCACAAGACATGTTCATTCTTGTTGGACATCAGAACATAGGTGTAAGAACCCAATCTGGTCAGTGTGCCCTGAATCTGGATATGCCCTTCTGCCTGCTTTCATGCTTTCCCAGATATAATGTATAGCACATACCACGCAATTGTGGTTTAGTTGGTCTGTCCTGAGAAAGTTCTGGGAAAGGGCTGCTCTGTTAATATGTGCTTATTGGCATATATTTACATGTTGTACTGATCATATTTTTCTAACCATGTTGTTTTTTTCTGAATTCAAACAACCTTCCTTGGATCATTGCTTTCTTTGTTACATTTGTGTATAGAAGT
This sequence comes from Peromyscus nudipes, assembly GCA_902168325.1. Lineage (NCBI taxonomy): Eukaryota > Metazoa > Chordata > Mammalia > Rodentia > Cricetidae > Peromyscus > Peromyscus nudipes. The sequence goes on along the minus strand of CABHPH010159580.1, from coordinate 13,051 downwards.
ACACTAAAACTGACGTAAGGTTGTCTACAGCATTAGATTGTAG
>CABHPH010159580.1:0-12608 GCA_902168325.1 Peromyscus nudipes | reverse complement strand
CCCCCCCCCCCCATTCTTTCAGGTCCTCAGATCAGATCCCAGGTCTAGCAGAAAAGTACAGGTTGGCTGAAAAGTCAACAAAGCCCAAAGCTAAAAGTGTCCTTAGATCGCCCCTGGAACTTATAGTAGACTTTCTCTTGCTTTGCTGAAACCGCTGCACCTGATAGTACTTCCAATGAATTTGATAAATGCACTGTGTTCCAATTTACTTTAGTTTTAGTGACCATAAAAACTCATATACTGCTTTCGTGGTGGAACGTGCCACTCAGCGAAACCCCAATCCACATCCTAGGCTGTACTGCCTCCCTAGAACTTCTGTTTCAATGTGTTAAGGAAACTTAAAGACTTGATGGGGCACAGGCATCGCCCTTCCTTTTTGGCCAATGTTTCTCAGAGAAACAAAGATTCCTTTAACAAGCTTCCCCTAGTGTATCCAAGTTGGTGATGCAGACAAGACACATTTGGGTATGTTTGTGTTGTGGTGCTGTACGTCCTCACTGAGTTCTAGAGCAGAAAAAAACATTTAGTACAAAGTTGCTATCTGTCATCCTGTGCTGGAACAAGGGCCTTGTGCAGACTTGGGCCACTATTTTGGAGTTGCAGATACTACTGAAGAAATGAATTTTAGGTGTTCTTAAAAATAAAATATATTGATGCATTGAAGGACAACTCCATTCATCCTCTCTTCTGAGTACTCTAGTCTCTTCTACCTCACTTGTGACCAATTGAAATAATAAATAATGGCCATAAAAGGAAATGCAAATCCTCTGTTACCTGAGGCCATCTGCAGGATGCACTCCTTAGCTCTCAGAAAGTTCACTGCCATTGACCTAAAGCAAGAAAAGCCATTCTAGCAATTTTCAGTAGATTTAGCTCATGTAATTAAAATAGTATATGCATGCATGTATGCACACCAATCAGGGACAGAAAAGGTGCAATATGAATGTTCTTGAATTAGGAGCTAGGATCCGAATTTAACAATAGACGTTATAGAATGTGACGGAATGGAATGACAAGTCTTACTTCAAAGGAAAAAATGCAATCAGTCCATTCCATAATCAATGTAGTGTTTTCCTTTTTAAATTCATATAAAATGAATTCTGCCTGTAATGTCAAAATAACTTTGGTGTTTGCTCTGAATGTTCTTTATACCATTCTGGATAACGCTGTGCTGAACATCTTTATACATAGTTTGCATACATTGTTAGTTGTCTTCTTGGAATAGATTTTTCTAAGTAGAATTCTTGGATGAAGGCTGTGTACACCCACTGTCTTTGTTTAGAAAACGTTGCCCATGCTTTCACTAGGATGTGGAAGACAACCCATTTCTGCCACCCACCAGCCTCAGGGGTTGAGATTTTAGAAATGTCAGTAGTTTCCTTTACATTTTCCCAGTTACTAGAGCATACCATTCTTGTTTCTTTTGGGACTGCTAGTCTAGTATTTTTACTTTTATGAATTTGGTGTATTTTCTCCCTTAGGGTTTAGGTATCATTTAATATTAAAAAAAAAACTTATTCTTGCTAATCTCACATATGTATGTAATGCATCCTGGATACTCTCCCCACTCTCGCTGACTTCCTGCCTGCCCATGGCAGACCCTTCCTCCCATAGAAATATCTTTCTAGTATTCTAATATTCATGATTTTTGTTTTGTGTCTCATGGAATTTAATAGGGCCTTCTGCCTGATCTTGGATTTGAACCTTGCTGGGCTCACCAATGGGTACAGTGCTGATAGAATGCCTCTGTCCCTCACAGAACCTGTTAGTTCTCAGGTTCAGCATTCAGAGACAGAACCCCACGACCACCTTCTCCCACCATAGCTGAGGGTCCAACATGTGTGGGCCTAGTGTGAGCAGGCACAGCTGTTGTGAGTTCAAGATTGTTATCACCATATTGTGCTTAGAAAATGGCCTCCTCTTCCTCAACATTCCCTGAGCCTTTAAAGGGTGGGTGGGATAAACAGTTTGCTTAGGGCTACGCCCTCAGCAGTCTTTTATCTTAACATCTTGTGCATCCAGGGGTCTCTGCATTCACCTCCACTACAGCAAAGACAGGTCTTTTCGACTAAAGTTCGGAGTAGCCTTTGTCTGTGGTATATACATAAACATTTAGAAAGCAATGTGGTGCTAAATTAATTTAACTAAGAAGTAGTAGTAGGATCCCTTAGGGCCTAAGACCTCCTTATCGTATGTTTCTGAGTGGAATTATTGTATTGTGATGGAATCCCCGCTTGTGGAACAGGCCTCAAATCCAACCATGGAGTGGTTGGTATTCCTCACAGAGGTGTGTTGTAGTTAGCTGGGCAGGTGTGACGATGTTTGGAAGAGATGGCTAGTGGCCCTGATGTTGGCTATCAGATTATTGATAGCCAACCAATAGATTGCCCCAAAACTTAGTTTCCCTGAGGAATCTCATGTTGGAGAAAGAGACAGTCTTTATAAAGCCTGGACCCCCAGAGAGGAACTTCAGATTCATATAGTGTGTACAACTTGTCAGACCACCTTGCTGGAGAGACTGGAGACCCAAGAAGGACCGAAAGGACCAGACCTTGACTGAGGACTGCTCAGATACATATCACATTGTCCTCTACTCAAACTTCAACCTCATTTCAGTGCTCCAAAGAGACTAGAGAGGGCCTTTGGATCTCCATGTCCCTCTTTCCAACATGGCCAAGTTAAAGAAATCATACTTTTTCTATTCTACTAATTTGGCAGTTTAAATTGGCTTCTTGAGGTCAGGTGACAGAATCTGACCTCTTGGTACAGACAGTGACCCAAAGTTTGGTGGTGGTGGTGTCATTATTGCACCAATGGGCACATCTTGCTGGGCAGGTTTGGTGTTTTGGTTCATAATGTTCACAGGTGGGAAGACTGTTGATGAGTTTACTCGGCAAGCAGCCTGCATGCACCATCTGGCATTATGGAATCTAGGCTTCCAGCTCAGTTCTAACTTGCATTTCTATACTTTGCATCCAGTGTATTGGTGGCTTTAGGGTTTTATTAACTACTTACGGTAGGTAACGAAGAGGGATGGCAAGAGGCTGCATTGTTTGGAGGCCTCTGGTTTCTCTCTGACCAACAGTTTAGCCCTACCTATGACATGGGGTTAGCTTAGTGGCCCACTACTTCTAAGAATTCCATTGTCCAGCATTCAAAGATGGGTGAGTAGAGAGGTGGGAGGATCTGGGAAACATTGGGAAAAGGAGAAAACATGATCAAAATATATAGTATGAAAAAATTAAATAAAAAGATCAGTAAGTACGTATACTGAGAAACAACACTGCCTTTATACATTTAATAAATTTTTAGATTTATTTACTTTATTGTCTGTGCATGAATGTTTTGCTTGCATGTACATCTGTGTGTTAGATGCACCCTGGAATTGAAGTCATGGAAGGTTATGAACCACCATGTGGTCCTCTGAAAGAACAAATTCTTTGAGTCATTGTGCCATCTCTCCAGCCTCCTTTTACAGTTTTAATTGGGTTACGGGGTAGTAGGTTTCAGTGTGGCTTTATCGTAGCTCCTTCAGTTTGATTAACCCTGCCTGACACTGTCCCTCATCATCATCTTTAAAATAATAGCATTTCAAATGCATTAGACAACCCATCAGATCCTTTACTGGCTTTATTTGAAAGACAGAGGAGCTGAGCCTGCTTCCTCCAAGTGAGCTAAGAGCGAAGAGAATCACCAAAGCCTGTTCTTGTACACTAGCCTTTGCTTTGCCTCCGTCCTGCTGCCCATCAGCCTCTCTGGTTGCTAGAACACCTGTGATCAAGAGCTGTAATGAAACATGAAGAGTATCCATAAAACAAGATGAGCTGATATGGGTGATTGCAAGGTAAAGGCACCCACATTCCAAGAGATGCAGATCCCTGGGCTGCCCGGGAAGCCACAAAAGGACTCTTAGATCAGAAAAAAATCAACTCCTCCAAATAGTCTCAGGAAGTGAGGCCTCTCCTAGATCTGTGTTATCACCTGTGCTTTGTAGTGTTATGTGAGGGCTCTGTAGGGAACCAGAGACAGCAACAAAAGAGGTTATTCATAACTTTGATAGTTTTAAGCAGAAAAAATTACATAAATAAGATAGGTTATCTAGAAAGCATTTAAAGTCCTAATTTCTAAAGAATATGTAATATCTGAAGTAGTTGATAGTTTTCATGTTTTGAAGAATTTTAAGCTATCTGATAGAGAATGGATTTAAAATGAGCTAACTTAATCCCATTAAACATGTACATTTGCTGTTGAAACAAAAAGAAAAACACAGATGTAGAGAAATGAATGTTTTTTTTTTTAGGTTAACTAAATTTTAGCTAATAAGGGGGATAATACTTCTGAAAACTTTCCTAGTTCTTAATCGTTCTTAACGTATATCCTTGCTTAGAAGTATAATAGACACTCAGAGGAAGATCTTACCATTTTCTAAGTAGTTTAAACTCTAAGAAGCCAAGCAATATCATAGCATTTTAGAAAGAATATTTTATATATGCGCTAGCAATAAACTGATGGAAATTTCCTTTGGGAAAGAGGGAATAAGGCCAGAAATAATTGTTAAATATGAAGTGGTTTCAGGAAAAGATTATTAACTCACAATTGCCCTACAGACATATATAAATACAGAGGAAGTCTGAATTCTACTGGGATTTTCATCACTTAGTCCGCAGTATTAGCAAAGAAATTTGAAATCTCCCCCATTAGCCTTCAGAGTGGAGCCCAGAGGAAATGTAAACCAGATGAAGTCTGTTTTGAGACCTGGAGCTGAAGCTGTTGGTGAGGTCCCAGGAACGCAGCAAAAGAACACACAGCCATTCTCTGAGAAGTCTAAACTTACGAAGTCTTGACACCAAGAGAAATGAGTCTTACTCTGGCGACCACTTGGCCTACAGAAGACGTAGTGTCCACTAGCTGATTTTGAAACTTAATTCACTATTTCCTCGATTTACATTGTGTTTGAGAAGGAAAAATGGTCCAGGACTCTTGTTTGTTTTGCTGTGACCAAAGAAAAGAAGCTAAAGTGAGTTTTTGAAGCATCTGTTACCTGCTAAATGCACATTAGCCATCAGCGTGCAGGGAATGCTCTGCCCTCCAAGTCATTTGCTAGCAAGTCAGATTGGAGGAAGAATTTGCCAGAATTGAGAGAGGCTGCCACTTTCGGGGGGGGGGGGTGCTCCTCCCACTGACTACACCAAGGGAGGCAAAGCAGAATGTGATGCCAAGGGAGGGGATAATAGTTACGGCATCGTGCTTAAGAATGTATCTTTCTAAAATGTTGACAATATAAGGTCATTCACTTACAGTTTGTGGAGGATCTGCTCTGTGCCAGGCACAGCTGAGACAATGGACAATAATTACCAGGAAGAAGTACTTCTAATCCAGAAATTGAATGAAAAGGGGACAGCAATCGGCGATGAGTCCTGTTTGAACGGGTTGAGTTTTTGAGAACTTCATGTAGTGGGGTGTGAAAATGTGACCAGTACAGGTTAGGAGAAGCAGCCTGTGAAGACGAAATGTTATTTTTCCAAGGTTGAGTTTTAGTTCTAGGGATGTGTAGAGTCTTCAAACTCAACTGCATCTGCCAGTGAAGTTTTAGTTCCCACTGTAACAACAATTGAAGGAATAGATGGTGGTTAGTGGCGGTAGAGATGGCAGTAAGCAGACGCGGGGATAGGGAGTTAGGGTGGAACCCCAATCTTTTGAAACTGGGGTGTGAACGGAAACTCTCATCCCATCAGCCCTGCACTTTGGAGGGCAGAGTCTTAATGGATGAGGTCTGTAGGGATGAGTGTAGGGACACCCCCTTGAAATGGAGATACAGCTCCTGCAGCCATGCTGTTGATGCCACCGAAGAGCCAAAGGCCACTACAGGAGCAGTGTTTGTCAAAGGCAGAGGCTGGCGAGACGGGCTTCACACAAAGCTACAGTACAAGAACTCACTGGAATCTAGAACTTGGCAATTAAGATGGGGTCCAAATGAAGCTGCAGTGCATTATATTTTTGAATTAGTTCCCTTATCCTCTAACCACACCAAAAGCTCTGAGAGGAGAAAAGCACAATGGCGCATACACAAGACTCTTTGGATATGCCTTTGACTTAGATGCTTCACAGTCATTGTCAGTATGAAAAACATTAACAGATTTTAGTATAGATGTGAAAACTCAACCAGGATAACTGACAGGACCTACAGACTTCCCATGTTTTGTTGAACTCTGATCACATTGGATTTTTATGACATTTGTGCTAATAATTAGAAGGTTCCCAAGAATGATTTTGCAGGTAGCACCTCCTTTTACCAGCTTAGGAATTATGTAGCAGAGATTTTATGCAGCACGTGTACTTTTCTATGCTAAATATCTGCAAAATTGCATCCATGACACTAGGCCATCTAATCACAGAATACCTTCTGATGTCTGGTGGCCTTTCTCAGGGTAGCCATCTTCTAGATGAAAGAGGAAGATGCGTACTGGCTGTGCAGGCCAGTGAAGAACTGGCTTAGGTGTGAGGATCTCTATTCCTTTTGCCTATTCCACTTTGCTTTTAAAACAGCTCTAGCTTATTCACCCAATTCTATTTCATTGATGTACATGAACCAAGGCAGAAATTGAAGTGTAGTAGGCCAGATTGTCACTCAAGCCACTGGAGCCTAAGTTTCTGAATGTACATAAGTAATCAGATGTATTGTCACGTTACTTGGGAACATCTTAGAAAATGACAAAGTTTACAACTGCATTCCACCCAATCACAATCAAATAGACTACAGGCCTTGAGACTATTCCCATCCCTAGAAGAATTCAGAATAAGAGTAAGATTCCCTGGGGTTATATACACACTGACATTCTACAGAAAAGTGCATGTACATGAATGTTTTTAATTGGGAAGAGTTCATGAACTTGAAAAGACAGAGATGTGCAAACGCAACAATAGGTTGTATCCATCTTTTAAAAAGTACTAATATCCAAGTGGTAGGTAATCTCCTGTTTATGTTGAGTTCTTCTGTGGAGAAGGATTGCAGCCACTTTGGACTAGGTCGAACAGCCCTCATCTCTTTGCTGCATTCAGATCTCTATGTTATCACTTTTGCTTGCAAGGCACATTTCTGCTGCGGAGCTTGTAACAGCGAGAATCATTTAATGAGTTATCAGCAAACACGAAAAAGAAAAAGAACTTTGATTGAATTTCATAAGCTGCTTAAGATTCCTGTGTTCTTGGATTGCAACGAGTGTTTACACTTCTGCTAATAAAATTCTATCATGCAGATGACAGGTACCAATTAAAAGCAATCATAAAGCATGCACTTTCTGTGTTCTCAGAAGCAAAATCTTTAAAGCTGGTTTGTTGAGTGTCATCTGGCATGGAATATCTTTGATCTTCAGCAGGTTCCACAGCCTGTGGGATTTCAGCCATCCCAATGTGGGAGAGACAGAGGAAATAGAAAATGACTTCAGGTGTGCATTGAAGCATGAAGATCAATTTGTGCTTTGAGCTGCTGAAACAGTAATATCTGTCTTAGAAGATGAACACAAGCCATGGCAGCAGGCAGACCTGCTCATGGAGACTAACTCATATGCAGAAACACTTGTTTCTTATTCGCCTGAACCGTTAGCGGCTATCTCCGATAAGAGGTCAGCTCCTGCTCCAGTAAAGCTGCCAGGAACCCAAGCACCTTGGTCCAACTTATGGCCTCACCATCATCGCTACCTTCAGCATCCCGTCTGTGGTCCACATCTTAAAACAGCTGGCCTGGAAGCAGCCCACACTGTTTCTGCTCATATACCATAGAGTAAATTCAGTTACACCTGACCTCATGGGAAGTCAAAAAATATAATTAAGCCTAGAATGCGCACGTTGGAGAAAATAAGATTTTTGAGTAGGTAGGTATTTTCGGAGTGTATGATTCCTACTATAATCAAACAAAATGGGTTCTCTCACTGGTGAGGACAACGCTGATAAGCACAGCCAGGAAATCGAGTCAGGTTTGTCAGTTAGAGCAAGGAGAGCTTGCTGCTGTGTTTTGGCGCAGTGCTTCGCTGAACAAAGCTAGCGGGAGGGGGGGCTTATATGTTCATTTTAAATTAAAAGAAATATACACATGTATATATACCCTTAGGGAAGATTCACCATCACATGTAAGGCTGGGTATGTTGCTGAGTACGCTCAGTTTGAGGTCATGCATCCTATGTTCAAAATAAGTGGTAGATGGAATGTCTGTAGGTGGATAACAGTATTGTAAGCACAGTTTACTATGGGTCACCTAGATGTCACTGGTAGCTTTGACATTCTGTTGACTGAAGGCAAGGAGTTACAACCTGAGGAAGGAGTCGGATTACACGTTCTTGGATGACAAAATCCAGTCTTCATGTTGCTGCTTGCCAACTAAGACCGACTAAACTAGTAGCAGAGCAACTAGTAACTTCCTGTGAGGTTACAGACAAACCAGGGGCAGGGCAGTTCTCACCTGACCACAAAACTAAATGGGAAAGTGGTGACGATAAATTCAGTTAGTCCTCCTATATGAAACCTACACCTTTAGTTTGGGACTTCCCAGAGCAATCTTTAACTGGCTGGAAAATTACAACAGACAAGAACAGTGGGCGGGCATCTGGCTCTTCGTTTCCACCTGGTACCTGTTGTTGCTCTTCAAGGGATCATTTCACTGTTACTTTAATCAAGGCTCACTTAGGGGCCAGAATGATCGCTCAACAGATAAAGGCACTTGCCTGATGGCCTGAGTTGGATCTCCCGAACCTAACTGTGGAAGGAACGAACCACCTTTCTCAACTTGTCCTCTTACATCTGCACACAGGTGTGAACTCAAGTGCTTCCTCTCCCCACGAAATAAATGAACGTAAAAAGATACGTAAATAGAGACTGGAGAGAAGGCTTGGTGGCTAAGATCGTTTGCTGCTCTTGGAGAGGACCAACTTCAGGTTTGATTCCCAGCACTCACACAGCGGCTCACAACTGCCTGTAACTTTAGTTCCAGGAGATCCGACACCCTCTTCTAACCTCCACAGGTATCAGGCATACATGTGGTGTGCACACATGCATGCAAATAGAACATTCATACACATGGAATAAACCTAAGTATATCTTAAACAACACATCAAAGCTCATCATCTGCCTTTTCTTCTGTCACCCTGTCTGAGAGGGTGTCCCAATCTCCATTGTTTCACTCAGCTGTTGGGGAGTGTACGGGGGCGGGGGGGGGGGGGTCCAGTTTCCTGTAATACTTTCATACTTCTAGCTCTTATTTAAAACAACCACAGATGAAACAAACACCTTGGAAAGAGCACCAGTGGACATTCAAAGGACAAAGCCCTTGCCCACCATAGCTAGATGGCAAAGCACTGTTGCTGCAGATACCATACACTTTGGTTTCAGGACGCAGAGAAATTAGTCAGGGATTAACCAGGAAGCTTCTTCCTTACTGGCTAGTTTCCATAGTGCCAAAAGGTGCAATGTGGCTGCTGAGGGAGAAAAGACACCAGTGATCTTACCAGCATTGGACCCTGTATGCTACAGTACCAATGTGCCAGGCAAGGTGTGCCCGTGGTACAATAGTGGTATGGAAGTTATGGAGGCCGCCACACATTCTGATTGGATCTGAGGACGGCTCCACAGGAGGGAGCTTATGCCTGGTTCTGTGAATTTGGTCATAAGCCTGTAACTTAGGAGGTTATAGGTCCTGGGGGAAACTATTACTGGTTTGCTAAATAGTCAATTTAAACTTCTAAATATTTATGTTTATCCCTACGGATTTTTACTGCTCTCAGTCTTGGTCAGAAGGACATCTTTTAGTGGTAGAAAGCAGTTAAGGCAGATGCACAACTTGTGAAACTGTTGATAGTAAATGACTGAGTGTTTGTAAATGTGACATCAGTGTCATACCCCAAGACTCAGGGGACATCACAGAAGAGATGGCAGAAATACTAAATGAGCTAGAGGATGGGAAGGGGTGCTGTGACAGGCTGTCTTCTAGAGGGGACGTGACCATGGCACCCACGAGCTCACAGCAGCTGAACAAGGTCAAGCCAGTCAAACTTCTAGCACAGATGGGGAAAGGGCTCATGAGTTCCGCCCCTAGCTAAGGAACTCGTGACAGTTGATAGCTGCTGGGGGAGGGAGAGTCATTTTTCTTTGGGAATGTGGTAAGTTATCCATGCTGTAGTGGATGACCCACCCATGTGGATGTGGGCAGCACTTCAGTGGGTTATAAAAAGAAAGTGGGGGGGGTGAGAGAGTCTGTAGTTGTCAGGTGGACACATTGAAGGGATCAGGGACTGATGGAGGGTAGGAGTGGATTTGATGAAAATACAGTGTAAATATGTATGAAATTCTCAAAATAAGTGAAAATATTAAACATATAAAATAAATAAAGGGGCTACCCCCATCTGTAAGCATCAGTGATTGCCCCTAAAGAAATTTGACAATTTCTTGATTTTATCATCACTGGTGTGAGGTCAGGGCACATGCTTTGGAGCAGGGAGTAAGAGCAAGTGTAAGTTTTCTGAGATCATAGTTTAACTGAGAGCTTGTCTTGACAGCTCACTCCTTCTGCAGGCTCTGGACTCAAATGAGAGATAGGATCACGGCGCTTCTATTCTGGGAGCAATTCACGTGCATGGATATATTTTGTTGAATGACACATTTTCACTTCATAGATGTGTGAATTCATATATAGTATATGTTTGTGTGTACATGTCAGGTGACTATTTCTATATACACATATTATTATGTATATATGGTTTATCACATACAGTTAATAAAGTGCTTATAATGTAGGCCTTAGGTTCCCATCATAACCTATTTCAAACATTTGGTAAATTACTCTGCTGTAAAGCCTTGGTGGGCAACTGTGTCTATCAATCTTGGCAACTCATTGTGGTGTTAGTCACATATGGACTGTGAAGACCTACATTTCAGCAGATGAGTCTTCTGTTTGGTGGAGAGTTATACCCACTTCTCTCTGAATCTCAGTAGTAGGCTGTTTGGGGCTGGCTTGCATCAACTAAAATGCCCAGGGACCCAAGTAAATTTGTGTGGACCAGTGGCATGTGTGACATGTGAAGATGGGTAATGAGAGAGATCACCTACATTCCTGTTCCCTAAATCATTGTTTGAGCTCTATGCAAGACAGCAGAGAGGTGAAGACCACTTTCTTCAAAAGGTCTTCCATGGGCTGAGAGATGCCTAAGCAGTTAAGGGCACTTTCTGCTTTTCATAGCTCCCTTCTGGAACTGAACTGGAAGTTTCCTCTCTAATGCCTAGCTTTCATGGTGCCAGATAGTGTTAGACAGGCTGCTGGGGAAGAAAATGCATCAGCAGTCTGACCCATCTGTGAATCTTACAAACAACAATACCAGCCTTCTAGGTAAGATATGTCCACCGGCACAATAGTGGTAGGGCGGTGGTGAGAATCACCAACCACTCTGTTTAGTTCTGAAGCCTGTTCCACAAGTGAGAATTCATGCCTGGTATTGTAAGCCTGATTAAAAACCCACGGTTGATGTCTTAGGCCTTAGCTGTGAGCTTACTACTGTTGTTGCATAAAATTGTCAGGACCCCCAGATGTCTACTATACCATAGTAGCCATAGACAGCTCCTGTTCCCACACTTAATCACAGAAGCGTATCTTTGAAATGAACTGTGGTGAAGGCAGAGGTGCATGGCTACTCAAGGTGCTGAGAACAAGCGACAGTTGAGAGCTCAGCCACCACATGACAATCATAATACTGCTAAGGCCCAGAGATCATTGTGATGAAAGAATGGAGAGAATGTAAGAACAGGAAGAAATGGAGAAGGACTGTGAAATGCTGTCTGTTGGGTATGGCACAGCTAATCTATTTATGACCCCACAGCAGCTTGGCTACCTGTACTGGGCTTACACAGGGCAGGGTCTACCAACAGCCAATCATAGATCAAGGAAGTGCTCATGCTTCACCTCTCTGCTGAACTGTTGGCTACTGATGGATTCTAGGGGAGAGCAGTTATTCTTTTCAATGTTGTACTCAATGAGGAGCCCACCGGATTCCAATGGACAGTTCTAAGTCCCCATCATATAAAAGAGTCTGGTTAAACTCAGTGGTTCTCAAAACAAACTCAAAATAAATTAAAATATGAAGGTGGATGTCCTAATTTTATTTCTGTTGTTATATCTTATATATATTATATCTTACAGGTTACAGCCCATCACCGGGGGAAGCCAAGGCAGGAACCTGAAGTCAAGAACTGAAGCAGAGACCGAGGAGAATGCTGGTTGCTGGCTTGCTCTCCATGGCTTCCTCAGCCTGGTTTCTGATACAGCTCAGGGCCACCTGCTCACGGGTGGCACCACTCCCAGTAGGTGTAGCAAGGCCCACGTTACCACCCGTTCACTATGTCCGAGCAAGGGGCTGAGGATTAAAATAGAGACAAGACAGTGGGTCATTCGTCTCAGTAGAATGCCCTTTCCTGAAGGAGGGAGAGGCCTTAAATACAGACTTACAGCACAGTGGAAGAACCTGGGAGGGTAAAAGTTCGCTACAGCTGTTTTACATTCTAGCATTACACCAATATGCAGGATATGCAAACAAGAAACCTTCAGTAAGCAGTTAAGGAGAAATGAATCC
>CABHPH010159579.1:0-34136 GCA_902168325.1 Peromyscus nudipes | reverse complement strand
GGTGATGCTGTATTGCTCTTCATTTTGTTGTATGTACTTCTGCCTTGACGTCTGCCCATCTCCTTGTGTTCGATCTTGGTCTTATCAGTGCACTTGGTCCAGACAGAGCTGACAGATTCAGGAAGTCTCTCTCTCTCTTGTCCAGATGGGAGCTCTCTTGTCCAAATGGAAACTCCGGGGCAGGATGGGAGCTCTTGTCCAGAAGGGAAGTCCCGGGCCAACACCTGATGCTTTAATAGAGAACTGGCCAATAGCAAGGCAGGAGAAAGGACAGGTGGGGCTGGCAGGCAGAGAGTATATATAGGAGAAAACTGGAGGAGAGAGCTAAAATGTAGGAGCCATAGAAGGAGGAGGACTCCAGGGGCCAGCCACCCAGCTACACAGCAAGCCACGGAATAAGAGTAAGATTTACAGAAGTAAGAAATGGGGAAAACCCAGAAGCAAAAGGTAGATGGGATAAGTTAAGGAAAGCTGGCAGGGAACAAGCCAAGCTAAGACTGGGCATTCATAAGTAAGAATTTATTTGGGAGCTGGGTGGCAGGCCCCTCAACAAATCAGAGAGAGAAAAAAAAAAAAACAGTTCTGCACTCTCATAGAGTCCCAAATCTTCAAAGAGAAACAGCAGGAACCACAGCACCATAAGGTGAAAGTCGGGAGAGATGTAGGTCAGGGTTCTAGGGCAGTTAAATGGTGACTGATTTCTTGTTCACTTGTCTGCATCTCCACATCTCCCCAGGACTAAATGCCTACTCTTCTGAAGTCTGCTTGCAAGTCTAACTCATTGCATTGAAACAATGGCCCTGAAATATGCTCCCAGGTGATCTCTGCTCTTTGCCCAACAGGTCATGTAGGCTCTCATTCTAGGTCACCTTCAGTCTTGGTTCCCCAATGCTACTTAAGATGCTGTAGTCCAACATGTGTGACCCATAGTCTCTCCCTGATTTTATTTGCAGTGTCTTATCCTGAACAAGAATATCAGAATGGAGTAAAGCAGGGCACAGTGTGTTCATCAGCAAAAATGTCATGTGTATAGCAGGACTCACAAAATGATACTCCAAAGTTTGCTACTTTTGCCTGTGAGTAACTTAAAGGATGTTGGAAACCATCAGAAGCAGATGTTGTGACCTTCTCCCACCCTTCTCTGTTACTATCTTCCTCTCAAAAAAGTCCATAAAATTCAGAATTCCTCTCCCCAAAGTGAGTTAGAGAAACTCAGTACTCCTCTCAAAAAGTCAGTTATGAAACCTAAAAATAGCTCTAGGTTTTCTGTGTAAATGCTTGATATGAAGAGTTCTCTCCTGACCTTGCTAATAGACCACAAGACCCTCCTTCTACAGTAGGTCTTGCCCTGTTTCTGAGAATGAATATCGCATGGAAATGAATGCTCCCAGAAGACTCGCAGTGGGATTGGATGCCTTTCCTTTCTCAGCCTCTTATGATCAGGTCATTCTTCATGGATTCTAAACAGAAATGGATAGCCTCCCTGGGTTTTTTAGTCTCTAGAAATGACATATACAAAACTTTAATTAAATATATCTGTTACAGGCTTACCAGGCTAATAATCTCTTTTGTGACAGGGGCATTAGCTATGACCTTTATGCATGGGGTCAAGGAAAGGTATCACATCTTTCTGCCCTTAGACATGGCAGTCAAGCTCATTCTGACTATGAGTTAAGGAGACAGCGGACAAGAAAAAGACAGGACTTTTTCCTGGTGTGCGGACTGACTCCTCCATTTGAACCCATTGTGATGGCTAGTCTCAGCCGTATCCGAAATTAACTAAAACCCAAGAGGTTGGGCACACCTGTGGGGGATTTTTTTTTTCTTAAATCATTTAAAGTGGGAAGATCCACTTTTAATATCAATCTTTCAAGGTGGGAAAATATACCTTTAATCCAAACCTTTTGAGGTAAGAAGATCCACTTTTAATCTGGGCCACACTTTCTGGTGGAAACCTGTATAAAGGACAAGGAGGAAGGAAGCTTTCACTCTTTGCTTTTGCTCTTTGCTTTTGCTCTCACTGGAAGTCCAATCCTTAACTGGCATCATAGTCTATGTCTTCAGGATTCTGGTGTGTACTAAAGACCAGCTGGGACAATCTAGTAATTAACTGAAAAATTACTGGATTCTTGAACCTTCCATTGGTAGACAACCATTGTTGGACTAGCTGGACCACAGCCTGTAAGCCATTCTACTAAATCCATCTATACACATATATATTCATTCTATAAGTTCTGTTCCTCTAGAGAACCCTCATACAATCTTTACATATAAATATAGATCATCCATATGGCAGCAACAGTAGCAGTCCACTGTATATCCTAAATTATCCAGAGTGTAGGTCTACAACTGTGTGATTAAATGGGTTAGCCACAGAACTGCACCATTCTGCCCCTCTGAGGATATCTCTGCCACTGATCATATTTGGCCATTTTTGCTTAAGTAGTTATGACCTGACCTCTAAATAAATCTTTGAAGAAAACCCATCCTTGCAAAATCAGCTAATAAGAGTGCTGTCATGGGGAGGTTCTCTTTTGTGGTGACAGTGCATGCCAGAAACCAAAGAATATTTTTTCTTCAGTGCTAATGGCTAGAAATGTGATTCACCAATTAAATACTGGAAAACACTGGCCTCTTTCATAAGGCAAATGCTTGGGACGTTAATCAGCCAAAGTCATCTTATTCTGTGGCAGACCTGGCACAGAGTCAGACTCAAAAGGGGAAATTCCAAACATGAACTGCTGGCACTAAAGTGTGTCCTCTGCATGCGAGTTTTATGCATTAATGATATGTCTTTGTCCTGGAAGGTGTGCTAGTTAGTCATAAACTGAAGCGACAGTCCCTCTTAAGGTTAATGTGACAGCCACAACACATAAACTAAAATGCTAACAGTTCAACAATGCTAAATGTACTTCTACTCTCTGAAGTGTGTGTTCCCACTTGGTGGTTAGCTCTGCCCTTTGTACTAATTAAGGAACCCAAGCTTCTTCCACGTTGAGCCCCTCCATCTTCGATAAGTGACTTCCAAGATTTTTCCTGTAAGGAAAGAACACTGAGGACGACAGTTGGGAGTTTCTATGGCCAGGGCTTCAAGGAGCTCAGATAATTTTTGTAACATGATAGCCTGGGAAATATCATAAAACTGATCGAGAGGAATAGCAACAGGTAATGGGTGTCTTTACTCTATGGTGTCTGACATCACTCTACAGCATCTGAAGTCACTGTAAATAGTTATGTGATTTGCAAAGCATCTGCAAATCTCCCCAGAGATCCAATATAGCTTAGCTTGCTGATCACATCAGGATGAGTGCAGAGCTGTTGATACAGTAAAGAGTAATAGATGAGCTAGTGAGTTCACCACCAAAGCATGTTAAGTTACTTAGCTTCTTATATGTGAATGAGTATATAAATTCATGAGATCTTTTCTTCACCATTGGAATAAATTGATGATAACTGATCAATAGCATGATTCTCACATACTTACTCAGAATTAATAAACTTTCCATAGGCTAAGCAATTATTTGCCTAGGAAGTTGATGTAGTGTGTTGGCTAGGAACAGCCTGCAGTTATAGCTTTGTTTAAGTTCTGCCACATGCTGTCTGTATTAAAACTATCAAACTGCATGTAATGGAGACAAGTTAGATTAGCTTTTGATAAAAGAGGGGATTCATTATAAGGATAGAGAGTTTTATTTTTTGTTTTGTATTTTTTTTAAATTCTGTGCTGTGGGTCACAGGAATATATAGCCAAATTCCAAGGAACTTTTGGTGTTACTTGGCTTGTTACATATCAGCTGTCTTTTGTTATGAAAATCATGTGTGCCTTCATAGTTTTCCCAGTTGACTTTTCCCTAAGAAGGGCTAACAGTGTGGACTGATCACTCTCTGGACATACACATTCCAGGTATTTGGAGAACAGCCTCAGGAAAGGCTTTCTCTGGAATCAGATATCTCCCTTAGCCACTTTCAAGGACTAGCAGTAATAACAGTCCACATGCAAGTCTCCTGATTTAAGATAAATTCCACAAGGAGACACCGCCCAGGTCAGGTGGACATTAAGTAATAGCTTTACACAATTTAGCTGGGACCCTCCTTTCTTACAGCCTTACTAACTTTATAGACCTCTAACTCCTTACCTAACCACTTCTAGGAATATTTAGGTAACCTTCTGCGCTGACAGCTATGCTCAGCCAGAACCCCAGTTCAAGCCTCCTTGTAATTATCATCATTGGCAGCATCCGGCCAGGTACATCCCCAAATGGAGGAAAGTACCTTATCAGAGATACCTCTGTATTCTCTAAGAACAGACTTAACCATCCAGACTACCTGTTTGAGAAGGCCTGGCAGATGTGCCAATTAAGCTTTACTTCCTCCTTTCCCAAACCTTACCTCTAGTTCCAGATCTCCCTTTAACTATCACCAGAGGCATCTAGCTGTATACAGGTTGCCTAGCGACTGAGCACACTTTCCCCCACCCTGCAGAAAAATGGCAGATAGCTTGGACAGATAGGAGCCACAGGAAAAAAGAAGGCAGTTTTATTTTCTCCCAGTGACCTAGCAATTTATAGATTCTTAACATTTTCTACCAATCACATTTAAGATTATAGTTGAGCACATAAGAGCCCTCTTCTTAGATATTACCTGAATTTAGCCTTTAGTTAATTCATTTCCCCATTGGTCACTTCCCTTTGGGGTTGAAAATGATAATTAACGGTTATTGCCTCCCTATGTGATTCTTATCACCCCTCCGTTTGACCCTGGAAGCCTGGCTTTGCACTGCCAAAGGACTACTCCTTGTATGTGTATATATACCAGGACTTTCAGGGCATGGGGATGGAGAAGAGAAAAGAAAATGGAAGAACTAGATGGTAAGAACTTGAGAGGAACAAACTGAGATGGGGAAGAACTAGATTGAAGGGCTAAAAGAGAGTTCTAGAGGAATGAGATGGAAGATGAGGAAGAGCCAGATGGGAAAGTACTACCTGAGTAAGAACAAGCTGAAAAGGACCTAGATGAGGCAGAATTAAGATAGAACTTAGAGGGAGCAATAGATAAGTATAGAGAGAAATCAGGCAAGAAGGGAGCTAGACATGAGAACAGAACTGAAGCTGTGTATAAAGGATGTTATGCCAGAGGAATTAAAGCAAGTGGACTATAGAGCTCGGTGTGCTGAGATTCTATTTCCTGAAAATAGTCCTTGCCATTAGTAGTTCTCTCTCCTGAGCCCCTGGGATGTATAATATTAAGGCTGGTCCCTCTAATATTATACAAGAATTCTGGGTGGAGGTAACAGCTAGAATTCAAGAAACCAGGAGCTAGGAAGCAGGCATGACTGTTTCCCATCTCTACATTTCTCCAGCCACATTGCTGGAATCTGCCTCCCCAAGTATGCCGTGCCTGTGTCCCAGCCCTAAGAACAGACTGAATTCTTATTTCAAGTTTCTAAGAAAAAGACTCTGATTGGTTCAACTGGGAATATTCATCACTGGTTCTAACCAATAACAACAATGAAAGCAAGCTTGCGTCCAAAACTGTCTTCCAGAGGCCAATACCTCCAACCCAGTGTGGGCTCACTTCCTGGAAAAGGGAGAGAGGAGACAGAAAGAGAGAGAGAAAATGAGAGACAGACAGACAGACAGACAAAGGGAATTCTGTTAACAAATCTTACCTCTAAGGGTCTCAGTTTCTTCATCTGCAAAACAGAGACGATGCTATTATCTAACCCAAAGTGCTATTCTAAGGATTGAAAAGGACGATGCATAGAAACTCTGTCACAGTACCTGGTGGAAAGAAGATATTAAATAACGAAGGAAGATGTGCAAGCAGACAAGCTAACAGCCTGCTACTCCAATGACCAGCGGTTGCAGGCTTAAGACAATTTTGGGCAGATATGTAGCAATTCTGATCATCTGAAGTTTATTAGATTTCAGATTTACGTAACTGCAAGTTTTCATGCTGCAGTCTTGACAGCTTGAGATTATTAGGCCTAGATTGTGAAAATGTTGGGGTCTTGAATATGAAAATAAATTTGTAAGTTTGCCCAGTTGTGTATCTGGGCTTTTAAACAAGAATTCATGAAAGTATCTATTACAGATATAAATAATATTATTGATATTTGTAACACAAATTGCTAAATGATCTTATTAATAAAAAAAACCAGAGCCAGATATTGGGGTTAAAGCTGAAAGATCAGAGAAACAGAATGAGCCACAGCTAACCTCACCTTGCCAACTCCTCAGCCAATCCTGCTTCCTCAGACTGGAAACCTCTGAGTCCTCACCCACAAGTGCCTCTGCTGAACTGCTGCTAAAAAGCTTCTAGTTCCTGGTCCTTACACCTTATATACCTTTCTGCTTTCTGTCATCACTTCCTGGGATTAAAGGCATGTGTCCTTCCCAAGCAAAGACATGAGATCTCAAGTCCTGGGATTAAAGGTGTGTGCCACCACTGTCTGGCCTCTATGTCTAATCTAGTGATTGGCTCTGTCCTCTGATTCCCAGATAAGTTTTATTTGTTATAGTACAAATATCACCACAGATATCTATGACACATCATATAATAGAAAACTCTCACTTTTATCTTGTATGAGTTAATATATAATAGTTAAAGCAGGAAAAGGCTTTGTAAAGTCAATGTGTTCCCAAACTCCTTGCCTCTCCACTGAGTTAGAAACGTGTGCTGGGAGGTAGTCATTAACGCCATGCTTACTTCTCCAATGTTGTTGCAAAATAGTTGCAGATAGAAATCCTCCAAAGCCTATGTCAATAGGCTCATGCTATAGGCAGCCTGGTTTTCTTTGATACCATCTGCCATCTCCTATGAAGAACCAAAGGCAAGACCCCACAGCACTACAGAAGCTTCACTCAGACATTTAAGAGCTACTTCTACTAGTATTTTTGTAGCCATCATGGAATATCAGTGTGGAAAACATCTTCCTCCTAGGAAACACCCACTCTGCTCCTCTCTTCCGTGAGAAGATCACTTGAAAAATGTACTCTCTAATGTCCAGCAAAGGTCATCATCAGCACCTGTATCCTCCCTGCTAGTCCTGGGTCCTTGGGTTTTCCATCAACTGGTGTAATTTCTATGTTGATATCAGCACAAAAAAGGAGGCACAGTGCTGAGGAACACTGAGAGCATATAAACTCCACAGGCTGGTGGAGTTCCTCGTTAAAAAACACGTCCCCCATCACTTCTACTCAACTGTTCTCAAGTCCATTTCTGACTATGGGTGCCTTCAAACAAATCACTTTCTGGGGAATAATTCAAAGAGCTGGATACTGTTGTTGGTTGTTTTATACTCTTTTGGCTCCTTTGTCTTTTGGAGGGCCCACCACTCAGCTCCCAAATAAATCACACACAGAGGCTTATTCTTAATTATAAATGACCAGCCTTGGCTTGGCTTGTTTCTTGCCAGCTTTTCTTAAATTATCCCATCTACCTTTTGCCTCTGGGCTTTTCCCTTTTCTTACTTCTGTATATCTTACTTTCACTCCTACTCCATGACTGGCTGTGTGCCTGGGTGTCTGGCTCCCGGTGTCCTCCTCTCCTTGTTCTCTTGCTCTTCTTTTTCTTCCAGATTTCTTTTCCTATTTATTTTCTCTGCCTGTCAGCCCCACCTATCCTTTCTCCTGCCTTGCAATTGGTCATTCAGCTCTTTATTAGACCATCAGGTGTTTTAGACAGGCACAGTAACACAGCTCCACAGAATTAAACAAATGCAACGCAAACAAAAGTAACACGCCTTAAAATAATATTCTACAATAGGATACATCTTGAAATAAAAAAGCTTGATTGAAGGCATGCAAGAACTATCAGGGAGCTAGTAATAAGGTCCCAGTGCCAAACTCCTAGAGAGAAGAGAAACATATTTAAGTGGACAGCATCCTGTGCTGTTTCTTGTGAGGCATTTACCTATCAGAATCAGTGAGCTGTAGAAAAGGCCAGGAGCAAAAAGCAGAATGTAGGAGCAGATCTGTGCTTCAAGGCATGTGGAGTTGACATTCAGAAGTAGAGTGCATGTTACCAAGCTCAGGTTTGCATCCTCCAAAAATACACATGTTGAAACCCCAATCCCTGGTGTGATAGTGTCTCAGGAGGAGTCTCTGGGCCATAATTAGGTCATGAAAGTGGAGCCTCCTGGATGACTTTTAATAGACTGATAAGAAGTAGGAGAGGGCTTGCTCCTCAGTCTCTTTCCTCATTGTGTGAAGATAGAACATTTGTGAAGAAGAGAGTCCACACAAATGATCTCAGGTTTTCTAGCTTCAGGAAAGTGAGCAAGTGTTTGCTCCTAAGCCTGCCACCCCATGGTACTTTGGCAGTCTGAGCTGAGGAAGACACCAAGGCAAGAACCTTGAGGGAACAAGAGAAGTGCAGCAGAAGGAGCCCTGGAAGTGTTGGCCAAGGCAAAAGTGCTGTGGGATAATCCTCTCATACATTGTAAAGATTTGTCACTCAAATTGGTTTAATAAAATGCTGATTGGCCAGTAGCAAGGCAGGAAGTATAGGTGGATGACGGGAAGGAGAAGGGCAGAGTCAGAAGTCACCAGCCAGACACACAGGGAGCAGGAGATGAAAGTGTCATGCTAATACAGGTACCACTGCATGGTAGAGCATAAATAAGGAATATGAGTTAACTTAACAAGAGTTAGCTAGTAACAAGCCTGAGTTATTGGCTGAGCATTTATAAGCAACATTAAGCCTCCAAGTCAATTATTTGGGAAGCGTCTGCGGGGTATCTGGGAACAGGTGGGTGGGAGAGAACCATTCATTTACACATAAGGAGCCCCAAGATGAAAGCAGGTGACAGGAGGCAGGGCCACTCACATGAGCTTTCCTTGAGGTCACACAACTCAACAGCCCAAACTGACAGTTCAGAGCCCTCTAAGGTGGATGGACACTAACTATTCCAGGTCCTCTGTTTGAGCTACAAGTAGCTAGTGAGATGTTTTTAAGAATATGAAATAAGAAAGTTCTTTTTATTCTAACTTCTCTTCTAGACTGTTAATTTAAAAACTGATATCTTTTCTATTTTGGTTAAAGCTCACATTGAAAGTATTTTTCCCAAACCTACTCTTTAGTCTTTATAAGCAAAAATCACCTTCTCTTGATCCTTTTAACTTGTTTGCTCTAAGAGCCTTACTATGGAAAACCAGTGCCCAAGGTGAGTCTAAACTGAGAAAGGGCACCAGATGTATAGAAGGAAAAAATGTTTTTTCAAAATGTGAATCCTTATGCCTGATGCTGAACTAAGATGATGAAATCTGCTGTGCAGAGCTGTGGGTGAAACATGCTGAAGGTGAAGTGTCTGCTACAGTGCCAGGCACACAGTAGGACTGCCGTGAACTTTTGCTCACGTAATTCTGTTTTTAGTGGCTGTTTCTTTGACACTAAAGATAAAAAAAAAATGTTCTTTCCAAACTCAGCCAAGAGGGTGTTTGAAGAGTTGGGACACTAAAAGTGACTACAACATTTCCACTTTAACAGTCCACTTTTGCAGTCCCGCTATGACAGATGTTTTTCATGACCCAGAACCTTTGAAATTATGACAGTGTGGAGTGCAGCTGAAGTTTAGTCAGAGAATCAAGGCGTCTTAGAATAGAAGTTCTTCACTCTTCCGTGAGGCTCCCTAAACCTTGGGGGTCTCAGAAAGGAATGCCTCAAGTTCAAAAATAGAAAACATCTTTACAGAAACTCAAAATGTATCACATCAGCTAAAATAAAAGTACAGGTTTTTTAAAATATATATATAGCTTCCATAATCTTCATTTATTTATTTATTTAGATGTGTACAGGTGTTTTGCTTGCATATGTGTCTGTATACCATATGTGTGTCTGGTGCCCACAGAGGCCAGAAGAGGGCATCAGATCACCTAGAACAGTTGATATAGATGGTTACAAGTCACCATGTGGGTGCTGGGAATCAAACGCTCTGGGAAAGTAACCAGTGCTCTTAATCACTGAGTCATCTCTCCCACCCCAAAGGTTAAGTTTCATTAGGGTAAAAGTAATATCAACTCTGTTAACCTAGCTTAGCTTTTGCTCATCATAGCTGTGATTCTATGTCAACATCATCAGAATCTTTAGGATAAACTGGGTGGGTAACAGTTTTACATACTCATTGGTAGCCTCGGTCTTCCAATGGAACAAATCCAGAGAACATACAATCCTGGATCTGTAGCACAGCAGCTGGAGTCATAATATTTCCTTCATTATGATGATGTCTGAGCCATGACCGTGACTGCTGTGATTATGCAGTTCATGACACTAAATACAAACCACATTACTAATAGCTACATAAAAAACGGCCCCTAAGAAAGCACTGGTGAACAGATGAACTTTTTCTTAATAAGTGCTGTTTGCTTGGGTAACTTTTTTTTTCAAAACACAAAGTTCATAAAGGAAGAAAAATGTGGGGACAGGAGGTTGGGGTGTCAAGATTTGAAAACTCTTTTGTTTAAAGTACAGTGTGTATGTGTGTGTGTGTGTGTGTGTGTGTGTGTGTAAATGCATGCATACTGGTTCATGTGTGTGAGAGAGAATGCAGATGTGTGTACAGTTGCACATGCATACTTTTTGCATGTGATTGTAGAGTTCAGAGGTCTAGCTCAGGTGATTTTTGAGATGAGAGTTCTCACTAGAACCCGGGTCCTGCTGATTAGGGTGATGGGCTGACCAATGAACTCTAGGGATCTGTCCATCTCTACCTCCTCATGTACCTCTGTGTGAAGATTACAGGTGCACTTTACCACGCCTGGTGTTCTACGTGGGTGCTGGGGATCAGACTCAGGCCTTCATACCTGTACAGCAAGCACTGTGCTAACCAAGCCATCTCCTCAGGCCCTGATAACTTTAATATTAGTTTATTTTATTCATTTTTCCCAATTCTCTAAAATGTCTGATGCTGCAAAAACTACTGAGGCCCTCTAAGAGTTTATATTTTAACTTACTGAATACCAGAGTTCCTATTAACACAGGCCCAGACAGCCAGTTTGTCAAATGTACATAGAATGAAAAACTATGAATGAGAGCTAACACGATGAGCAGCAAAAATCAATGTTATAAAGATTACAGCAATATGAAACCATGAATTCTAATTCATGACAAGTTATGAAGGAACAGAAAGTACTAAGGTTTAGACTTCCCTGTAACACTTGTCAGATGACTGCCTCTTTAAAAATGCCCCTGCCTTGAAGGCTCCTGCTAGTAACAACTCAGCGTGAGCAGCGTCGTGGCGGAGCTCACACTAATTTAGCTGTGTTACTAGAATATGACGGGTTGGGGTAGTGGGAGTCCCAGTGTACCTTCCTTATCTGACCACAACAGGAGTCAGTCGTTGAGCAATGCACAGAATGCCTGCTATTAAAAGAATGTATTCTCACTCTTTCCACTTCAGCGATGGAGATTTAATACCATCTTGTAGTTTAGATTTCTGTGACAGTTAATCCCAAACAGCTCAATCCCTTTTCAATACGACACTGAGAATACATGTATTGGTGAGGCCCCTTCTAAATTGTGCTTTTCTTATGGAAAAAGAGAGCCAGCCAGAGTTCTCCTACTAGAAGAAAAATGAATCATTAACTACTGTTAATTTAACTGGTTTATTGAAAATGCCAAACTCAACGGACTGTGATAAGGAATTCCGTTTTACCCTTTTCCATCCCTGCCTTCTGATACGTCTGGCCATGAGGAAATCAAGGCAGATCTCACGACTTCAAAGTTACTTTGAGGTAATTAAAGTTTAGTGAAGTGCAACTTAAAACTACAATCTCACAGGCATTTCAAAGATTCTTCTCCCAAACTTAGGCTTGCTGCCTTCTCTTCCCTTCACTAAATCTGATCGCCACCTGATTAGAGATGGGATGTGAAACATGGAATGCAGAGGGTTGAGTTGTTACCCAACAAAAGATGTTCTAATACCTGGAACCTGTGATTGGAAACTACCTTGGGGAAAAAAGAGTCTTTGTAAGTGTAATTGTGTTAAAGGTGCTGAGTTGAGATAATGCCAGGCAGGCTGTATGACATCCAATGACATTGCAGTATGAGAGTTGGCATAGAGACACACACAGAGGAGAGGAAAGGCCAGGTGACCAGGGACTGACTGGAATGGTGTAGCCACAAGCCAAGGAGCGTTTGGAGTCACTAGAAGCTCAAAGAGCAAGAGAAACAATATCTCATAGAGCTCTCAGAGGAAAAGCAGTCCACTGACACCTTAACTTTAGTGTCCCGAATTGTTGGAGAATAAATCTAGGATAGTGTAAGCAACCAATCTTATAGCAATGTATTACGGTAGCCCTTGGAAATTAACACAAAGGGCCGAAAGACAAAAGGCCTTTTGATTTAGATTTTTGTTTCCTGTTGTGCTCTTGGAACAATCAATGTTCATTCAGAAGTAGGTGTTCCAAAGCTGGATTTGTCGCTAGATGCAAGATCCGCTTTTTTCATTAGGAGCTTTGTGGGATCCTGGCTTCAGAGACTAGCTCCAGCACTGGTTCCATGTGACTTTCTGCTCAGACAGGTTTCAGTTCAGATGTTGGACACAACATCCTCTTAAGTCTATAATCCTCTCCAAAAACAAGATAAGGAGTACTCCGGGGGCCCTCATGGGTATTATATCCTAGAATTCTCAGCTATTTCCCTGGTATTGCTTTGAGACCTTTGGGGCACTGGTCACTCCAAAAGCATTTGATCTCTTTCCTCTCCCATCACCGACTACCCACTCAACCTCTACTTTTCAAACTCCCCACTTTGCAAGGTTGCTTGCAAGCTCTTTCATGAGTTGTCTCATGCTGGTCCACCTGGTGGGCCCAAGTTAGTTCATCAATAAGCATCTAGCCAGAAACTAGGACCCTTCTATTCTGTGACAAAGGTCCTTGTTCATGCACGGTGCCCTGGCATCTTCTTTGTCTATGGACTTTTCTCAGTCACAGGCTGTCATCTTCTACTAACAGAGTGTTGAGAGTGAGCGATAGAGAACCCCTTCAGCTAAGACCATTGGAGGTCATGTCTGGTAGCTCCTTGTTTTCTGTAGGACATAGAGTACTGCCTATTCATCTTGGTTTTGATATGTTACTAAAATTGTGAGTTAATAGGCAAAAAATTCCATCCAATATCCTGTCATACACTGTACAGAATTTGCAAGATTTCTAAAATGCAAATATATTGTGCAACTCTCAAAGCTTTTTCTACCAATTATCATTTATTATAGATCACTTCCCATTCTGTCCACCATCTTTTTATCTTCTTGGCTTGTTAGAACTAATGATTAGGTTTTAAAACCCCAAGTCAGAGTCTATTCATTCTTATAAACCTCCTCTCTATGGTAGTTCCAGAGCTCAGTGTCTGGATTCTTTATCCATCTCATCTCTTGCTTAAAATGAGAAAATATCTATCTGAACTATGAATCGTCTTTAAAAATATAAGAGAAGAAACAAAATAAGTCTGCCATGTGTGGCTATACTGATCTATTCATAAGGAGGGACTTCTCATGGGAGGGACTGCTCCCATTCGACCAGAACCTTGATGACCCACTGAGTGACCTCTGGCATCCAGAAAACTTCCCAAAGAGAAAAGGTTCTATTCTTGGCACCATCTTTCATTAATTATAAAGCCTAGATGACTCCTCAACTTTAGAATTATGTAATTTCATGTGCTCTATAATTACTGGAGGTTGTAGACAGTTTCCAACTAAGCTTCAAATCTTCTGACTCATAAGGAAACTCTAATCCCCCCTCTGTTACTAAATCTTATTAAAGAAAGTATTTTTAAAGCTATGTGAATGTATCATGGATAGGTGTGCTATATTACACAATGTTCCTGTACATTATAGACCGACAAAGGTCATAAATATGATGGAGGGTCTTAGACATTTATTTGGATGCCTGGGTATGTCACTGATTTACACGTGAAGCCTCGTGAAGAAGAACTTACACGTAACTACAGTTGGCTGATTTTATGTCTATTTGACTTGGTGGGTCTACAAGGCCTGAATGCATGCCTCTCCTCCAGGAAATCATAGTAAACAAAAAAAGGAAACTGTCTTCAGGATAGACTTGAATTAGAAGCAGGGACAGGAGTAAACAGAAGTTCCAAGTGTGGTATAAGGTTGTCCTGGAGTCCACTTCGTGTGCACTGAAGAGAGGGGTGATAAAGCAACTGGATCCCTAGAGATGCTCTCCATTCTTCCGGAGAACTGCCTTCTTCTTGGAGCTGGTAAATCTACACCAACCATGGAAAGAGGAGTGCTAGGCATCCATCCCCCACCTTCCTCTGCCCCATCAGGAGAGATCCCACAGTTTCAAGCAACAACAGCTGAGAAAGCAGTCAGCCGCAGGGCTTCAGAAGTTATGGTGGCCAGTGACTCAAGAGGAACAGAAACAGAGTTACAGCAATGACTGGATCTCTCTATCTCTCTGTGTCTCTGTCTCTGTCTCTGTCTGTCTCTCTGTCACACACACACACACACACACACACACACACACACACACCCCTACCTCTTCACTGCAGGAAAGGACCAGAGCAGCCAGAGGTGTGGTTCAAATCACAGAACCTGCTAAGTAGATTACAAACCTTCTCCTCTGCCAGATGGACTCCTAGATATGCACAAACTTGGGGGTAGCTGAGGTCCTTGTATTTGAAGTTGCTGAAATGGAAGCAGATCAAGAAAAGTAAAGGCCGTGTGGGAGAATGAGCTTACCTGCAATACGATGTAATTGGGGCCCATGAGGTCATACAACTCCCATTTTGGTAGAAACCGACACAGTACCTAAAAGCATATTCGTGTTTTGTCATTTAAAAACAACAAAACTCTGTGAGTATTCAGCCTCTGCCCCAGGGCTATACCTGCTCTGGAGATATACAAATATCTCATACAGAGCTTTTGAAATTTGAGCCCATGAAAAAACTAGTCAAGTCCAATTTAACCAATGTTTATTCAGTATCACATGCTCGGAACTGTTTTGTGGGAATACAGATGCAGTATGGAAATAATACTTAACATTTACCCAAGGTTTACTATGTGCAGTTATTTAATCCCCACAGCCATTGTATGAGCTAATTACTATTAGGATCAGGCTTGCTTTATAGACAACATGGGCTTTCAGAAGGATTAAGCAAATTCCCTCAGGATCACACGCCAGTGATCTTGCCAGAACCAGGATCCAGCAACACATGCTGTGACTCCAAAGAGAAAGCTCTGAGTTACTATACAATATACATTAATATTGGGCAAAAGTCTGAGATGATGGCCTGAAATGGCAACCTTGGCTCACATGCTTTCTTTCATCATGCAAATAAAAGCATTGTATAGCATGCCCTTGATGCTTAGACCTCAGAATCTGCTTTGAAACAGCAGCATGGAGCCTGTTACAAATAAAAACAAAGATAAATAAGATCTACAGCTAATTGT
This sequence comes from Peromyscus nudipes, assembly GCA_902168325.1. Classification (NCBI taxonomy): domain Eukaryota; kingdom Metazoa; phylum Chordata; class Mammalia; order Rodentia; family Cricetidae; genus Peromyscus; species Peromyscus nudipes. Next base: position 18,727 of record CABHPH010159579.1, on the reverse strand, counting down.
GGTGTCTGAAAGCAAAGCAGCAAGCATCTCTTTAGTCCGTAGCGTTTCTACAGGGCTGACTTTGTCTCCACTTTCACCATTCTTCCAGATTTGAGGCCAAGCTGAAAGTGCAAAGCTAAGGGAAAGGAAATCGACCTGTCCTTAGAAGTACAGATACGTCTGATAAGAAGCCTGCGACTGGAAAACTGGTAGTCTTTGAGGGAGAACCCTGGCTCCTTAGTCAAAATCCACACTGGGTCTCACAGCCCAGTGAATGCGGCTCTGTGTGCCGCCTGAAGGCCAGATAACATCCATCGCAATAACACCCTGCACAAGCTAAACTCAAGAGCTGTGAATCCACAAAGGAAACAAATTACATCTCCTTGGGGGAAGGCTGGGTGAATCAGGCAAAGGGATTTGAAGCTGAATACCAGCTGAGAGAGGGGTCGAGTGGCTAAACCTTGTGAGACGGGAACACAAAAACTAATTGAGGTAATAAAGAGCCGAGGAGAGCCCAAATTCTCTAGAAACAACAGTCTGTCTTAATCTCACCAATTACACAGAGAGAAAACACGCTTTTAAAAACACTTCGAACGGAAATAACCGAAACTCTCCAGTGAAAACTCGGGATTCCTCCGGCTTGCCCGTGAGTTTTGTCCCACGAAGAAAAGACTGTCAGCAGGGAGAACCTCTCCTTCGCCCCTCCTTTGTGGAAGTGTATGGGGACTGTTGCAAAGTCAATTAGGAAACGGGGGAGATGCTCATTATAGCTTAACAAGTTCGGAGGCTGTGAAGGAGCCAGGGAAGCAGCCAGTGGCCAGGGTCAGCTGGTCCAGGGGATGCTGAACGGGCCAGATGGTCAAATCACACCGTGGACAAAGAGCCCTCCCCTCACCCTACTGGGTTGCTGCTCTGACCTCCAAACAAACAAGGAGGGCACAGATTTGTTCCCCCTTATCAGCTGTGTGGCTCAGCAGCTGCTGCCATGGGTTTCTGTTTCCGAAGCCTGCCTTCTCCCAACAGTTGCCTTTTTGTCTAACTTTCGTGTGAGGGAAGAGGAGGTGGAGGGGCCCGGAACATAATGGTGAGATGGCGCAGTGGCTGTCAAAGGAGGGAGCGCTTGAATAGAGTATTTCAAGAAGGGCAGAAAATAGATTTTCCCCCCTGCCGCCCCGCCCCTTAAACAACCTATGGGAAATCCACCGGCCTGGAAAACACACAGAAGGCACTGGTCACTCGGACTAAAGACAACATTTCTTTCCAGAACCCATATCGCGGAGTGGAAGTAGAGCCGTGTATGAAATGGCCCGGCATTGTTAGGGCTTAAATGAGCCATGAAAATAAGGGCTGTCCTTGAGGCAGGGTTAGGACTCCAAGCAGGCCTGCTGAGATCTAACTGCAGAACAAAATGAGAATGCAGAGAAAGCCTTTGAGAAAGGCAACGTATCGTGTTCTTCTATCTGGGAGCAATTATACCTGCTGCAACAATTACTTAGGAAGGCTGCAAGAGTTTATAAACAGATTCCAAAGTGTTCTTGTGATAACAAGGCAGGGAAAGCTGAGTCTGGATGGCTCTCTATTAAAAATGTGATTAGGTAAAAATATATTCTTTTCTTGTTCAAGTTAGCTATTGTGGTTATGACAGTGATATAGAACAGAGAGGAGTGCAATGCACCAAAAATAAAGAACATGTTTTCTTCTGCTCCAAAACCGCTTAATTGTTCTTTGTTGTGTTTCAGACTGTCCAACAGCTGTTTCTTCTCATTTAATAAATAGAAAGCCTGAAGTCAAGAAACCGAGTCACGGTGAGTAGTGAGGGATAGCTGAGAAGTGGGAGAGGGATAAGAAGAGAGGGAGAATCCGTTTCCCTGGAAACGCTTTGCACAATGGAGATCAGAAGGAAAGGAAGGAGAGGCTCGGTGCTCCCACTCTGACTGGTGGTTACACAACCGTGTGCGTGTGCAAGGGCTCGTGTAGGATAGAGGGCTGATAGAGAAGGTGATGATGAGGTGACTGGCTATCAGACCAGAACTGTTTGTTTGTGGTTCACCACATATCAGGCCTGGTGGAGCGCTTCACAGATCTAAGTCTTTGGTGTCCTAGAACCACTATGGCATCTGGGGTCCAGATTTCAATCCCAGCCCACTCAGGCAAAGCAGCTCCTCTGGTTTGTGTCCTGGTTTGAAAACTGAGGGTAACACCAGTTTCCGAGTCACATTAGGCTGGACTAAGTTGGGCAAACAGAACCAAACAATGAATTCGATATAAAGAACGGTTTTCACTGGTGCTAGGGGACTGAATGAGAAGGTGGTGGGTGCTGGGGCAGCCACTAGAAGTTTGAAGAATATTATTTTAACTAGGTAAAGATGTGTCACATTGGTTTATGCTGCAGAATATTACTTTAACTGTGTAAAGGTGTCTTACTTTTGTTCATGCTGCATTTGTTTACTGATGTAAAGATGGGTTGCCTCTGTTTCATCTTGCCTGCCTAAGGCACCTGATGGATCTAATAAAGAGCTGAATGACCAATAGCTAGGCAGAGAAAGGATAGGTGGGGCTAGCAGACAGAATAAATAGGAGGAGAACTCTAAGCTCAGCAAGAAAAGAAAGAAAGAGAGAAAAAGGAGAGAATCAGCAAGATGCCTGGGGCCAGAAGCCAAGGAGCCTCCAGCCAGCAGACACAGAGTAAGATATACAGAAAGAAGGTTTAAAAAAAAAAAGCACAAAGGCAAAAGGTAGATGAAGAGACACAGGTGAATTTAAGTTTAAAGAGCTAGCCAGAAAAAAAAGATAAGCTAAGGCCGGGCATTCAAAACTAATAATAAGTCTCTGTATCATGATTTGGGAGCTGGTTGGTGGCCTAAAAGAAAAAGCCTGGTACAAGAAACCACAGGAAGAAGCTTAAGGTGGAGCATGAAAGGAGCTGCTGGAACTGCCGAAGGCTAGACTTGAGGAGCCGGAGCCCAGCTGACGGGTGTGCAAGTGCTTGGTGAGGCGATATTTGGTAAGGAAGGAGGCTGCACTCTGGGACCAATGACTGATGCCAGTCAATGGACTATGGTTGAGCTCTTGAACTGAAATGGACCAGTCAAAACAGAGTAAAGTCTGCCCTCTCCAGCCTTCAGTCTCCCCCATTGCCCCCACCGACAGGACTTACTGGGAAACCTGCTGCCAAAGAAGTAGCTTGTAAGATGCGTGCTCCAGCCGTAAGTCAAAAAGATAGCTCTGTAAAGGAGTAATTACAAAACTACTGTAGGAGTAAATGAGTTACTACAGGTGCTCTTTGACTTACAGTTAATTGGCCTACCCCCTGCAAGTCCATTTTGAGTGAGAAATATTATTAGTTGAAAATACATTCACTCTACCTGTGGTGGTTTGAAAGAAAATGGCCACCATAGACAGTGGCACTCTTAGGAGGTGTGGCTTTGTTGGGATAGATGTGGCCTTGTTGGAGGAAGTGTGTCACTGGAGAGGTGGACTTTGAGGTCTCCTATCCTCAAGCTACAATCAATGACACAGTTTACTTCCTGTTGCCTTCGTATCATGATATGGAACTCTCGGCTCCTTCTCCAGCACCATGTCTGCCTGTGTGCCGCCTTGTCCCGCCATGATGATAATGGACTAAACCTCTGAAAATGTAAACCACCCCAATTAAAAGTTTTTCTTTTATAAGAGTTGCCGTGGTCATGGTGTCTCTTCACAGCGATAGAAACCCTAACTAAGACAATACCCAACCTCCCAAATATCAGGGCTTAGCAGCCAGTGCACTGCCACACACCTGTCGTTTATTCTCATGGTTGAGCAATCGGGAACCACAATTTACTGCTGCTAGCCAGCATGAGGAGACTGAATCTGGACAGCCTGGAAAATGATCAAAATCAGAAGCATAGGTCCCATGGAATTGCCTTACAGTTTCCAAATCTCAAGTCTCCACTTGAGTGTTTAGAACCGTACTTGGCATCATGTCAGTGCATTACAAGTGCTTTGAATAAGCAAATAAATCTACCAAAAAATGCTAGAAATAACAGTAGGATCTCAGTTTTAACATGACCATGGTGAGGTTGTATAAGGTCACTTAAAATACTCAAGGTCACGTGAACTATTCACTAGTAGAATCTAGACCATTGGAATCTACAGTTGTTTGCCTTCATGAGGTCCCCAGAGGCTCAGAGAAGACAGGCATATAAATAAACCACACGCAAGAGAGACTGGTTTTAATGATGTAGCAGATACACATGGAGGCATTTGGGGATATGAAGGAGGACCATGAGCTTACTGACTGTGAGAGACTGGCTGGCGACGATGGTATTTAAACAGAAGTGATGGCGGAGAAAGGCCTTGCCTGACAGATGTAGAAATTCAACAAACCAAGTATATTCTCTGTGCCAGCCAGGCACCGACCCAGACACTAAAGGTACAAAGTCCTGTAAATGGTTGTTGTAATCTTTTTTAAGTAATATTTCTTAATCCATCCTTTGAAAGGTTCATACAATATATTTGATCATATTCATCCCCCTCCCCATCCCCTCCCAAACCCCTCCCCCTCTTTTCTATCCACCCAACATCGTGTTTTTACCTCTGTTTCAAAACAAAACAGACCCCATGGAATCCTGTCTGTGTTGGCCAACTACTCCTGGGCCCATATACCAAATATCACTCCACTGAAGAAAACTTTCTTTCCTTCACCCAGCTGCAATCAAATGCCAATAGCTCCTTGCTGAGGGGTGGGATTTTATGCCCACCTACCCTCCTCCCTGCTGGGATTTTGTCTGGCTTTTACTTACGCAGGTCTTACGCATGCTGACACTGTCAAACATGAGTTTGTACGTTCATCTGCCCTGCAGCGTCTGGAAAACACTGCTTCCTTGAAGGTATCTACCGCCTCTGGCTCTTAAAATCTTCCCACCTCATCTTCCACATAGATCCCTGAGCCTTGGTAAGAGGGGTGTGATAGACATCCCCTTTAAGACTGGGGACTCATAAGTGTCTTATTCTCTGTATATTGGTCAATTGTGGGTCTCTGTGTTAGTTGCCGTCTATTGCAAGAAGAAGCATCACTTCTGATGAAGGTTGAGTGATATGTTCACTGATCTGTGGGTATAGCAAGCAATATGTCATCAGGAGTCATTTTATTACAATGTTCCTTTAGCAGAATAATGTAAGTAGGTTTCCTTCTAGCAGAATAATATAAGTAGGTTTCCCTCTAGGGCCCGTGATCTATCTAGTCTCTGGTTCTTGGCCTCATTGATAGCATCTGATATAGGACCCATCTCATGGAGCAGGCTTTAAGTCCATCAAAGAGTAATTGACCACTCCCATAACATTTGTACCATTATTGCACCGAGGGAGATAACTCATCGGGTAGAGCATCATTGTATCTCGCAGAGTTGATAGCTGGGTGAGACTGATGATTACTTTTCTCCTTCCATAGCGTGTACAGCACCTTCCAAAACTGTGAAGCTGGCTGATATAAACGAAGCTTCCAGTTGAGTGCCGCCTAGGTTTCTTGATGTCCTGTGACACAAGCATATGGTATCTTCAGCAATGAGGTCTTACTGCCAAGTCTTGGCAGTAAACTGTAATGTTTTGGGGGTCTTTGAGGCCCTAAGGGCCACCAACTCAGAAAGAGGTAACTCATTCCTGGTACTAGAGTTTTATTTGGTAATGTATGATTTCTAGCTGGAGTATTTGCCCCCATTGTAGGGTGGTGGTTTCAGTCTTTAAGGAAGTCACGATTCAGTAAGTACTCATAAATACTCAAATCTAGAAAAGCAAAGGTATGAAGTGAATTTAGAAAGGAAACCTTTGGTAAAGTGAGATTCCTACCCTGTCACCTCAGGAAGCAACATTACAAAGGCAGCAGAAGTCAGTAGGTGGGATGTGAAAGGAGAGGAGCGAGGCAGATGATGGAGAGTCACTAGTTTTATCTAATGCTAGAACAGACTACCATACTGGCTGTTAAGGATGTTAGGTGTGGGAGTCCACCAGAGACCAGATCCGACCTGCTCCTACCTTTCGAAGGGTTCTTGGGTGGAGGAGAGAGGAATGAAGAAATATTAGGTAGGAAGATAGAAAGATGGTAAGAAAGACAGAGACACAGGATAGCTGCAGGAGGGCCCTGGGTCAATACCCAGCCATGCCCAGAGCTTTATTCAAAGAAGCTTTTTATAACTTGCCACAGGGAGAGGCAAAAGACCTCCCCCTTGCAAGAACAAAGCACACCGTACAGCCAAGTGCAGACCCTTCCAAACACCTGGTAAACATGCCCTGCTGGATAAAGCAAGCTCAGATTCTCTGACCCTGAGTAAAGTCTCACTAGGAAGCCTCTGTGGGTCTCCACAGTTAGGGTTTTGTTGTTGTTGTTGTTGTTGTTTTATGGAATTGGAAAAGTTCTAGAATGTTCCCTTGCTTCTAAACTTTGTCTCTGAAATCTTGTGTTCATCTTGAAAAGTAAGGAGGTTACTATAAAGCCGAACTAGAACCCACAGAGCAGTTATAGATGCCAGTTTCCGAGCCTACCCTGTATGCCAAGCTCCTCACCACAAAATGAGTATTATATCTAGACTGTACTTTTTAGTACAGTCAGCCCCTAAAAACAATTCTTACTTTCTTCCTTGTAGTAATAGAGCCTCAGTAAAGCATATATGCTTTTATGGCAGACAACAGTTTCCAGACTTCCTTGGAAATCAATGAGATTATGTGATGTACTTCCCCCCTTCAGAAAAAACTGAGCAGATGACAACTGACTGCTACAGCCATCCCATTTCCCTCGGAGAGAACCACTCTTTCCCATTCCTCTCTGCCTTTTCACAGGCAAGAAATGGGATGCGGAAGTGGGGTTAGCACTCCTGTGGAGCGCACCAAATCACCTCGGGAGGACTGCAACAGCAGGATCTGTATCCTGAGGAAACAGGGCCTGAGAACTCACCTTCTCTTGCCACGCACCCCATGGCTTGTACTTGGTACATTTCTGTAACCAACACGATAACATTGTTAGAGCTGTGACTGGGCTGAGAGGGAATCAGCCACAGGTTATGAAACATGAAAGACTTTCAAGCAAACTTTATAAGCTTCAGTGAATTGATAGTGTAAAAAATTATATGTACTTGTTTGAACTCTTCCGTTATTTGCATCTTTATTTCTAGTGGGGTTTCAAAAGAGTGGGTTTACACCCAAGCAAGGAAAAGATCATTGTGTTGAACAAGGGCATACTCACTGAATAAACAGCTTCTAGTGATTTGCTCTTTAGTCACTACTGAAGAAGGAAACACGCATATGCAATCTCTGTCCTTAAGATGTTTGACAATTGATGGTGATATATGCAAATATAAAAATAATATTAAAAGAAGTTGGTGCTCTTGGTTACAGACTATAAAAGCTCTAACTCAAGTTTGCTTTATTAATTAAAATACCATTGATAGGCTTGTGGAAGTATCCAGCCTAAGAATAATCCTAACCAGGCATTTAACCTCTACTGGCTGAGACTCTGTGGATGGGGCCTGAAAAAGCTGTACTGTTGACCCTGCTCCTAACCTTTCAACAAGGAATCCTGATGTCGCTCTGAGAAGCACTGGTTAATATAGATCATTCCAACCGAGAACTGGAAATTGGAGCAGAGAGGAGATGGACTTCAAGAGAAGGCCATCATTCCGGAGGAGACCGAATCCTGAGTCCAGACAGGAGGACCCTGACCATGCCTGCTCTGCACTTGGGACAAGAGAATGGGATGAGGTTTGACGATGAGTCTGAGAGAAGCACACCTGTATGTCTGGCAGCCATTCTGAGAGCTGGTAGCCCTGATGAACAGAGCGGTCCCTCACCTTCATTCACCAAACAACTTTTTTTTTTATTTTTTTTATTTTTTATTTTTTTTTGGTTTTGGTTTTGGTTTTTCGAGACAGGGTTTCTCTGTGTAGCTTTGCGCCTTTCCTGGAACTCACTTGGTAGCCCAGGCTGGCCTCGAACTCACAAAGATCCGCCTGCCTCTGCCTCCCAAGTGCTGGGATTAAAGGTGTGCGCCACCACCGCCCGGCCCAAACAACTATTTTTTTTTATTTGTCGCATACTTGCCGGGCGCTGAGGACAAATGGTTACAGGCAAAAACCCTAGCCTAGTGAAGCCTGTCTTTTAAGGGTGGGAAGCAGACACTAAGCCACCAGAACAATGAGCTCATAACTGACTTGTTAATTTATATGTAGGGGAAAACGCTTTTCTTACGCATCTCCTGGTGATGGTCAACACTGACTGGAATAGCTAGAGTGATGGCCTCCAGGTTGACAAATCAGGGGCAGCCTGAGAGGTGAGATTGCAAGTTGTTTGGAAGGTCGGAGGGTGACAGCCCATGCCAAAGCAACAGCAGGTGCAAAGGCCCTCAGGCAGAGGCTGGGGACTGAGTAAGGCGGAGAAAGAAAGCAAGAGAGAGGAGACCTCAAGGGCAACTCAAGGTGAAGGCGGATGAACATGAGAAGTTGGCAGGAGCCAGGCTGTGGTTAACCGAAAGGCCTGCCGAGGACTTGGGTGCTATCCCACACACAGTAAATGGTTCCTGTAGGAGTCTTTTGACTACTGTGAGGAGGACGCACACGTTTAAACTCAAGGATAGGGGGGCATCAAGGTGCGGTGTGACCCTCACATCTATGGCCAGCGGCATGGGGTTCCTAGGAGCCCACTTAGGAACTGCTGAGGGACTTTGCACAAAGCCGGAAGTGGTCTGTCCCTGTGCACATACACACATGCTCTCAACCGCCGAAAGAAGTGCTTACCATGACTGAGGAAATGGGTGTAAAATTGTATTTTATTTAGAGGAATTTATTGAAAAATTACAGCCACGTGCGGCTTGTGATTGTTATACTGGACAGCATCCTTGCTCAGGACCAGCTCTAAAGGTGGAAGTGGAAGAAGGAATGCTGATCCTGAAGTGCTCACCCCTCAGTGCAATTCAGTTCTCTCTGGATGGAGAGGGCCAGGGTGAAAAAGTACAAAAGCCTGAGGTGGGAGGAAACTGGGCTTCCTCTTGTCTTGTTATGAAGAGCCCCACGTGCATCCTCAAGGGAAGTCTGGTGCCACGAGGGAAGATTTGGGGACTGCTTTTCCTGAACGCACCTGTCCCCAGTCCCGCGAGCTTGCACTGCCTGTGTGGTGCAGCCTTTGACCAGAGAGTGACAGGGGACAGTAGCGCCTCGCCCCACCTGCCCGCAGTGGGACCGCATAGGCTTTAGCTTCTCAAGATAGACAGGTGAGCAGAGGAAGGAGGGACCAAGGCTAACCACAGGGATTGAGAGTACAGGGACCCCTCGGGCCGAAGGCAACAACACCCCAGACTGGGGGCGGGGATGGCACGGGCTGTCATCCGCACGCACGGGATCTGCTTTCTGAGCTTGCTTTCGCTTTGCTGGGTGCCGGGTGAGGCTTGGAGCATCTGCAACCTAGCGCAGAGCAGGTGGCCTCGGAGGAGGGGCGGAGGCTGGCTCCTTGAAGCCATCGGGAGCCCCTAGCCTCTCCAAGAATACGTGTCCTGACTCAGGCCCCGCGCCCTGCTGGCGCGCAGGATCTGGCTTGGCTAGAGGGCAATCCTGACCTTGGTCTCTCCCTAGTTCCAGATCTGCGCCAGGACCATGGGCGCCGTGCTGGTCACTGGCCCGCGGCTGGCCTCCCTGCCACGCATGGCCTGTGGCACCCTCCGGCGCCAGGCACCCTCCGTTCCTGCCCAGGGCTGCCACTCCAAGTCGGGTCCGCCTCGCCCAGTGCCCCTGAAGAAGCGTGGATACGATGTCACCAGGAACCCTCATCTCTACAAGGTAATGGTCCGGGTTTAGAAGGGTAAGGCATCGGATCCTGTGGCTGGAGGGACGGACGCCCCGCCCCCTGGGCCTGGGAAGAAGCCTCTGGCGTCCTTCCAAGGCCCTTCTGGTTTTGCCTAGCCTGAGATTGCTCTGTTTGTTTTGGCCTTTTCGTTCCCTTCTCTCTCCCTTTTGACACGGAGAGAGGTGACAGGTTATGCGGACCTTAATTTCTTCAGCAAAACCAGTACAGACCCAGTGAAGGTTCAGGATGATTCCTCTGACCTAGATCGAGTCAGATTTCCAGCCGATCTTGAGGACAGTTCCTTTGACCTCCAGGAATTAAAGTTTCTGTATCTGTTAGAGATTTCTTAGGAATATTGCAAGGTTTAAAAGGAAAATGGAGGCAGAGTTCTTAGCGCAGACTCGGGCAGCAGTGGGATAAATATCAGCCACAGTTATGATGATTGTTTGGGGAACATGAATCTGGAAGACAGGTCTAGAATTATGGAACTTTCAGCACTGGAAGGAATGTCAGAGATCGGAGTTCAAACCGGTCCTGGAACAGGATGTGGAACGAAGGGTCTTGGCCAAGGTGACAAATTCAGATGTCCAGTGCTTTGGCTGTGTTCAGCCTCAGCCCACCACAAACACCTGCGTATTATCCTAAGAATATACCCTCTCCCCTCATCCCTGCCCGCGTGAGTTCGAATCTTTGGTTCAGAGGATTTTTGTGAGCTGGGGAAGCCACGATCAAAGCCAGTACTGCACTCCCACCTCCTCACTTTTAACTAGGAGGCTCAACTTTCTTCAGCCTAAAATGAATGATAGATCCACCATTCCAACCTCATTTGGTTATTGTGAAATTTTTCAAAACCACTGGATTTGAAGTAATAATTTAAACTATAAGAAGTGCTGGGTAATCAATTACCACAAATAAAAATGCAATAAACCTCATGTAGGAAGTTCTCAAAAAAAAAAAAAAAGTAAAGCTTCTCTGATTGAGGATAGCGAAATTCAAATGAGACAACCTGTAAGGAAAATGTGATTTTAAGGGGTGGGGCCAGTTGTGCCATGCTATGGATTGTTAATAGAAACTAAGGAAAAAGTCTTTTTGCTCAGTCTTTGCCTGTCACACTGACCCCCTGCTCTCCAAAGAGACCTTGACTTCTCTGTACACTACTCCTTCCAAAGCAGTTAAGGTATTTACATCAGTTTGAGTTGCTTCGGTAGAGTTAGAAGGTGCAAACAGCTTTCAGCAAACACAAATTCCTTTACAGAAACAAAATCTAAAGGAAGGGCTGCAGGAGAGACTTGATGGGGGGAGAAGGAGGTGACTTCTGAATGGTTCAGTCATGTTCTGCTCTCCACTCTGGCTTTACAATGTCAGCTTCAACAGCAGCCTGTATGTGACTCTGATTAGGTCACTTCTCAGTCTTAGACTCTGCTTGGACTTTCTTCCACTGTCCAAGTCAATCATCAGTGACTTAAGCCAGTTGGAGCCTCCACTCAGAAAGGAAGATAAGGTTTAGGTAGGGTCACCCACACCTATTGCCTTAGAATTGAAAAGACACATTTCCCCAAAATAAACCTGTATATGTCATAAGATGTAAGACAGATGGACTCTGGTGAGCAAAATAATCTATTATTACCACAGGCTTCGATTATTAGAAAATTGCATTAGATGTATGGCAATTGCCAACCAGCAGTTATTACTTCATGAGTAGTTAAGAAAATAATGTTTTTCAGTCCTGGATTTTGGTTCCCTAAAAACATTCTTGTCCCCTATGTAAAGTTCTCTGAGTGACTTGCCTTTCCAAGTAACAAGAATGGAATGTTACTCATAAATGCATGCGGCCTGCCATTTATATAATGTCTTAAATCTCTGAAGATGCTTGACACTGGTTAGAGATGAGGAGGCTAGCTGAAATTCTGCTCAGGGTCCAGTTGCTTCTCTCTTCTACAATGAAAAAGCAGTCTTCCAAGGAGCTGCTCACATGCCCCTCTCTCCCCTCTGGTAACCCCAGCATTTGGTGTTTCCAGAGAAGGCTTCAGGATTTCTCTCAGCCAGATGGGACAATTGTGATGAGGTTAAACAGAGCCACAAGGTTACGGGGGGGGGGGGGAACAAAGCAAGAACAACAAAATGGGCAGCTTTGAAAGGGCCTTTGGTACTGTGGTTAGTGGGCAGGTCTGGGGGTGGACTTTTTTTCTAGAACGTAAGCTCTTTAAGAGCAAAGACTGAAATAGTGTTTTGTGTGCCTGTGCCTAGAATGCACAATTGCAGAGAAGTGCCTTGGGGACCTAGTGATTCAGCTCTTGCTACATGTCCATTGTACTGTGTGTTCCATCTTCGGCAGATCAGGAAAGACATTACGTTGAAACTGGAGGGTAAAAGAGAAGTGGGGTTGTTGAGAGAAGATGGGCTCCTTACTGGATGGGGTAGGCACTGCTGCTATCATGTGGTCACCATCTTCTGGACCTGGCGCTGTCATGTCCTGGCTGTACTATCTGTGGTGGGCCTCGTTGGCTTCTCTGGGGCTGATACAAAGGCCATCCGTATCCACTCCTCACTCTAAATGTGAGCCTCTTGGTATCGTCCTTTTTGCCATTTCCTTTGCCACCAGGCATACTTCTACAGTGGCCGACTAGGTTCTTATCCACAGTAGACCATGGTCTTCTTGAGGACAGAGACTGACCCATCAAATGAAGTTTTCTCTGCTTGATTTGACGTTCGATAACTATTTGCTCTTGAGTTATCTTGAGTCTTGGTGCTTTCCACTCAGTTGTGTTAACATTAACGTGGTAGTGTAACAACCCAGCTCTTATTGACTACATTCTCATTGATGATGACCTTTTGTGGAAGCAACATACCAACTTGATCCTAATAGTCCAAGATTTTCAGTCTTCCAACAAAGCAGTCTGTGTTATTTCCTAGGGTGCACCAGCATCCCTTTGACCTAACACCAACAGTGATTTTTTTTTTTCACAATATGTTACTAGACAAGTCACCTGCTTCTTCTGCAGTTTTTTGTTCTTTTGCTTGCTTGGTTTTTTTTGTTTGTTTGTTTGTTTTTGTTTTTGTTTTTGTTTTATCTCCCGAGCTTAATGTTTAGGGAGGTAGTGAATGAAATGGGTGCTTAAAGCACCGATTGTTGACTGACACATTCCACTTCAGCTACTTCGGGACAGAACAGAAACAGCTTTCCATGCAGACTTGGCATATTTCAGTCCATGAAGGTACGAAGGGTGGTCACCCACACTGCAGCAGGGGCTGAGATTCTGGGGACACTCAGGTTTCAGCAGAATCACTTCAGCATTGGGGGGGTCTGTTAGACTCCTACATATACAATTTGTGTCTGAGGTGCCTATTTTTACTTAACAGCAGCACAGAACTTGACTTTTCCTCTCCTTGAGTGAGGGAAGTATCTCCCCCACAGACTTGCTTAATCCACCATTCAGGAGATGCTGGCTAGGGTGAATGGAGAAGTAGAGGTTTATGGATGACATGAGTAATATGTTTTCCTGAGACCTCGGCATCAGATATGATAAAGAATCAGGCTTGACTGAAAGAGAAACAGTGGATTACTGACTGGACATGAGTCCCATATGCAGTTGACTCTAGACCCGAGCCTCCAGCCCACTGGTATAGTGAGTAGAAGCTCAAATGCTGTTTGAATATTTCAAGACGAAATGAGCAAAACCAGGTTGAAAGTCAGTCCTTTCCTGTTGAATGCTGCCCTGTCTTCACGGACCTGTTTGTTATGTGCTAGAGCAGCCGAGAAATGTTAGGACTGTGTGCTTAGAACAGCTAGAAGAATTTGTACTAGTTAGACTAGGTCAGGCCAATCTGACAAAGTGAACTGCAAACACAGAGATTGAAACAAGATAGAATTACAGAGCAGATAAACGAGTCTGGGTGGGAATTTGTGGGTTGGCATGAAGCTTGACCTTGTTGCTCAGTAATCTTCTCTGTGCCTTTTATGTTTGATGCTCCAAAATGGCGACTCCAGCCATGTCTTTAATTCCATAGACTCCAAGGGCAAGAGGAAACACTGCTTCTAAGGGCACTGCCCAGAAAATTTAACCATCACTTCCACTCCAATCCAGTTGGTCGGAATTTTGTGATATGCACGCTCAGCTGTAACAGAACAGGGGGTGGGGTGTGTCTGACTGGGCATCAATGTTTCCAGTTAAAAATCCTCCACTATTAAAGAAAGGTTCTTTGGGGAAACTGTCAGAAAATGTTGATCTGAAACTTTCATTCTTTTAGTCTGTCAATTTTTCCTCAACCTTTAAAGTCTGTTTCTCTACATCCCCCACGAATGCCCACTTTGTTCCCACATATCTCATTGTGGCTAGCTTCTGTAAGCTAGACACCCATTCTACCGTTGAGCTATAGACCTAGCCCTCCTTTGTCTGACTTAAGCTCCATATTGTCAAGGATTTGGGACTGATACATCTCAGGTATTTAGCTCACAGTTAATAGACAGAATGAGTGAAGGAGCTAAGTTGTTATCAGACTCATTAGCATCAAAGCTTGATCGCTGTCACCCCGACAAGCTAGCTTAGCTACATGTCTCCAGAAGGCCAATAAAAGATGCAAGTAATAGCGAAAATCAGAGAAGGGATATGTATCCAGAATGGCTACATTGGAAAGAGGAACAAATGAATAGACCCAGTGGTACCCTCTGGTCCATGCTCCAGATACTGGCAGGAGGTTTGGGTTTAGAAAGGGAGCAAAAGCGTAACTCAGCAGGCCTGGGTGAGGTAGGGTCCTGTCTATCATTCTATCACAGATACATCACTGTCTCCTGGTCCTCGGTCTGCCCAGCAAGTGGTCAGCACTGGGTGAAATCTCTTGCTAGGAGACAAGCACCCTTCTGGCTGGCACCAGGACCTCAACTTTTTCCTTTCTCAGAATGAGACTTCTTAAAAAATTCTAATTCCTTGGAATCTATTTTCTCCATATTCTTAATAGCCCAAGGAAGAGACATAAGTGTCTCACTTTAGAAGTTCTGATTATATTATTCCTGCCAAGATGGCTACGAATTAAATGAATCATTCAGAATGATCTCTGCTTGGTTCCCTAAATTCCTCCTTTTCCTTTACCTCTCTTTTTATCAAACAGCTCTTTTTTGGGGCATCCCCTCCCCTAAGATCCCTGTCACTGATATTGACATGCCCAGTGGGATGGGGACAATCTCACATTGGATATCTGGGGAGTGGATCAGAGAAAGGAGGTCCAGCTTCAGTCAGTACCTCCAGTGCCCTTGAACCCTCATCCTCCACTTCTGATGCCTTCACTTCCATCCCTGCTGTGACTGACAGAGGAGGCAGAGGGATTCCAGTGGGAATGAAAGCTCTGAGGCAGAGGTTCTCAACCTGTGGGTCATGACCACTTTGGGGGTTGCATCTCAGATATCTTGCATATCAAATATTTACATTACACTTCATGACAGCCACAAAATTACAGTTATGATGTAGCAATGAAATAATTTTATGGTTGGGGGTCACCACAAAATGAGAAACTGTATTAAAGGGTCACAGCATTAGGAAGGTTGAGAACCACTGGTCTAAGGCATCAAAACTGCAAGATGGGAGTTCAGGGATACCATAGCAGGAACAGCCTCACTTCCAAATACCTGAAAATGGAACAAGTATGCGACAGGTTGCCAGAGGCTCTGGAAGGAGATTTACTGTTCCCAGAACCTGAAGTTGATTTGCAAAGTGTTTTCTCATAAGCGCGTGGCTATAAATAGGTGAATCATTCTCTAGAGAACATAGAACATGTGCTAAATGGGCATCTGTATATTCATTATGAAGACCTTTAGAATTTGTTGCCAATGAATTCTTAAGGGGAAATGCACAATGCTAAGTAGACTCTATAGCCATGACTATGGCTATTTAAAAAAAAAAATGCAAGTCTGGAAAATGGTTTGGCGATAAGTATCTGAAAACGCCTGTTTTGTAACAGAGGTATACTGGGAACTTTATTTTCTCTCCACATAATTCTTTAATGTCCCATTGTCTTTTCAATTTTAGGTAACAGTTTCTATTGCAGCAGAGTTTCTAGAATTGAGTAAATGACATTCAGCTTAACTTGTAGACGTTGATGCATCTGGAATGTATGAGGAAATCTCTCAGTAGTAGTCCCATTTCAATCTTTTATAATTAACCATCTTCTGCTGCCAGCTTTAAAAGCTGTTGTAAACAGCAATATCTAGATTGCATAAGCAGCTGCATGGATGACAAATCCTTTACAGACATATGTGCTGTCTGCCTCCAACCTGGGCCAACTGGCAGCTTCAAAGGTTCGAAGTCTTGGCTGGATGTAAAGTTTCTTTGGTCATGTTTTCAAGCCCATCTCTACTTTCTCCACGTCGGTTTCTCTTGGTTGCCCTTGGCCTTCAAACACTCTGAGGTTTATGATTTTATTGGTTTTATTTGACTACATTTTTGCAGCTTCTACCAAAGATTTCTTTTATTATCTGCTTTCTAAATGCAGTCATACAGTGAGGGTGGGAAAGTAGCCTTTCGATTTGTTGGCCATTGCAGGACACTAATGTGAGCACTTTTGTTTGCAGACAGGGATTACAGTTCACTTACAATCTCTCCACTTTGATGTGGAGAAAGTACATTTGGAAGTCCTTTGGGGTGGCGTTTGACTGCCTTTCCGAGGAAGAACACAAAAGGCGCTCTATGTTGGCATGGCGAAAATCCTACAACCGGAGGTGCCGAGGTCAGCCGTTAAAAGCACGCATTCATTTTGTACGCAAAGGGTTGCCAGGCAGCCTGGTTAAAACACAGTTCTTACCGAAAGGACAGAGAAAAGAGGAAAATATACCCAGTCATTTGAGGAGAGGGGTTTTTGATAGAAAGATCATCAGCTTTTGAAGGACTTGAATAAAAGAAAATCAAAGCTGTGTTTGCTTTTACGGTGAGTGGAATCTGGAGGAATAATCCTGTAGGTAGCTGAATGGTTGGCAACTTGAGATTTTTTTTTTGGTCTCATTTGATGGTTTTGTTTGATTGTGAACTACAGAGCATCCACATGATTTGTCTTGAAACACATTCTCTACAGTGTAGAATTCTGGGGAAAGCAGGCTTTATTGAGTTCTTTTGTGAAAGACAAGGATGCCTTTCTTGTTCACCCAAATGAGCATCTCTTCAGAGCTGTGGGGCTGCGTGGCTTCCAAGGCTGAAATCACCAGGCATACATTGTAGGGAAACTCCAACCTGGTCCACTGTCCCTGTCCCTTCTCCACGTGGTTTTAAGAAAAGCATTGGTGATTCCAGTTTAGATGCCTATTGTGCCAATTTCCCTTTAGTATTGTTATGGAGGGGATTCAGACAACCATTATAACAGCTAACAGTTTCAGGAGATATATTGTATCCAGAATTTTTCTAAGCAGTTTATATAGGTACTAACTCATTTATTGCATTATCTCAACCTTTTGAGGTATACATTGTTATTATTCTTATGTTACATATGAGGGGAAAAAGGCATGAAATGAGTAACCAACTGCCCCATACTCTGTCTGTTCAGTACAGCGCAATGGTGCTTAAAACCAGGAAATCTAATTTTGGAGCCCACACCTGCACCCGATGTGTGCACTAGACTCAGAATACAAGATCCCTCTTACTTGGTACTTACTGTATGCAGCCTGATGAGCTGTGGCCTTCCCATGGTAATAACTAAGGTAGTCCTTGTTCCCTTATGTGGCCACTAGGTTGTTATTACTTCTACTTGCTTGGTTCAAATCAGGGAATCCTGAAGTTGGAGGGGGGCTTTAAATATCACTAAGTGTCTTCTACTCATTCTTAAAGTATGTGTAATTCTTCTCAAACTCATTGTTTACATATTAGATTCATCAATAGCCATTTTACGAGTCCCTACTCCACTTTAAGCAGTGGGTAAGTCATGGTAAATATAGCACTTCTTCTACCTGTGAGGAGCTTACAGTGTAAGACAGGTGCAGGTGAGGACCAGGGAGGATCCATATACAGTTTCAATTTGCTGGGTAAGTGTAATGAGAGGGGCATCTGGACAGACTATGAAAAAGCGTGCAGCCATGCTTTCATGGCAGTATTTTGGGGGCTGGTCTGAATGGATGCTTTGGAGTTGGCAGGTAAGGGTGATGAAGGGGAGGCTGGTTAAATGAAACCATAAGAGGCTGGCCATCTATTACTGTTGGAATGGAATGGACAGAAACTGAGTAGTCTGTAATGGGCCTTATTTTAAGAGAACTGTGCAACATTATTGTAACAGTTGCTTTCCTTACAGCTGTGATAAAAGACCTGTTAAGAATCAGCTTAATGAAAGAAGGGTTTATTTGATCTTATAGTTCAAGGGAATGCAGTCCATCATAGCGAGGTGGGGGCAATTAGTCACATTGTATCCATTATTCAGGAAGCAGGAGAGAACAGGAAGTGGAGCCTGCTATAACATCTCTAGGCTTACCCACTATGACCCACTTTCTCCACTGAGGTCCCACCCCTTAAACATGCCACAGTCTTCTCAAACACCACCAGCTAGAGATGAAGTGAGCCCATGGGGAACATTTCACACCAAAACCATCACAATTAGAAAATCTCTAATTTGACAAATAGAATTAATGTCTCCAGCCCTTGGATGTGGCCTTTGCACTTACTTGCTTGTTTGTTTATGGTTGTTGCTTTTACAGTGCACAAAGATGGAAGTACCATTTACATCAGGCTACTTATCAAAATCTTCAGCACACTTCAGGACTCAGCGTCTCTTCTGCCACACCTCTTTCCTTGTTAGTGCCACTTGGAAGCCATTTGTTCATCCTCTGCATTCTTTCAACATTTAGTGTATGTAGGTGGTACTAGCTCTTTTCCAATTTGGTCTCAGTGTTCACTTATTAGTCATGTGTCTGTCTCCATAAATTCGCACTATATTTAGATCCAAGGTATTTTCTTAGACATACATAGCCAGTCATAGC
>CABHPH010159578.1:0-17498 GCA_902168325.1 Peromyscus nudipes | reverse complement strand
GTTCTCCCTCCTCCCGTCCCGCCCGCCTCCCCCCCCCCACCGCCCATTTCCATCTCCTCCAGGGCAAAGACTCCCCCAAGGATTGAGATCAACCTGGTGGACTCAGCCCAGGCAGGTCTAGTCCCCTCCTCCCAGGCTGAGCCAAGGGTCTCTACTAAGCCCCAGGTTTCAAACAGCCAATTCATGCACTGAGCACAGGACCCGGTCCAACTGCCTGGATGCCTCCTAAACAGATCAAGCCAATCAACTATCTCACCCATTCAGAGGGCCTGATCTAGTTGGGGGCCCCTCAGCCATTGGTTCACAGTTTCCATTCGTTTGGCCACTTGTCTCTGTATTCCATCCATCCCTGGTCCCAACAACTCTTGCTCACATAAACCCTCCTCCTTTTCACAAATTGGACTCCCGGAGCTCCACCCGGGGCCTGACCGTGGATATCTGCATTCAGTTCTCTCAGTCATTGGATGGGATTTCTAGCACGACAATTAGGGTGTTTGGCCATCCTATCACCAGGGTAGGTCAGATCGGGCTATTTCTCGACTATTGCCAGCAGTCTATTGTGGGGGCATCTTTGTGGATTTCTGTGGGCCTCTCCCGCACTTTGTTTCTTCCTATTCAAGGATGACTGGACGGCCACTCACAACACCAGGGAGGCTACCTGGAAAACAGGACCCCAAGAAAGACACGGGGATCGCCCAATGACGGAGAAATGGATGAGATCTACATGAACAGTCTGGATGTGAGTGGGGGTAATGAGGGGCGAGGGGTGAGGGAAAGAGAACTTGGGGGAGCGGGAGATCCCAACTGGATCAAGAACAGAGAGGGAACATAAGGAATGTTCATGGTAAATGAAATTTTTTTTTTTAAAAAAAAAGCTCAATACCTGAAATCTGTAGCAATAATGTAATTAGAAGCACATCAGCATTGGAAAGAACATCATTTAGTATTAACATACTGTGCATCACATTATTTAGTTAAAAATCTATTTTCTTGTATTGGCTGTCAGTCAACCTAATTACCACCGTGTGGAAATAACTTCACTGTGAACTCTGTCAGCATGAGCTTAGTTTAAGGCAGTATAAAGTTTATTGCTGTTGCTATTAAACAGAGACATGAGTATCAGTCTCAGCAAAGCAGACCTGAGACCAATGACTCATTTAGAGTAAAATGTGGCAGTTAGGATGCTTAATATTAATTCCCTACTTTGATGTCCACAAACCCTGCATTATCAGTGCATGTTTGAACATAAACATGCACACACACATATATATGCATATATACATACATATATACATTACACACAAACACACATATATATGATTTATGTGTGGATATTTAGGTGTGCATGTTTATGTATATATAAATACACATTGTCTTAGTTTTGGTTTTTATTGCTGTGAAGAGACACTATGACCATGGCAAATCTTAAAAAGAAAACATTTAATTGAGGGTAGCTCACTTACAGTTTCAGGGGAGTAAGGCAGTGTGCAGGCAGAGGTGGTGCTGGAGCTGAGAGTGCTATATTTTGCAGGCAACAGGAAGTAGACTGACTGTCACACTGAGGGAAGCTTGAGAAAAAGAGGCCTCAAAGCCCACCCCCACAGCGACACACTTCTTCCAACAAGGCCACATCTTCTCATAGTGCCACTCCCTTTGGGAGCCATTTTCTTTCAAAGCAACACACACACATACATACATTTATACGGTTATATGCATTCACGTTTCTATACAGTATGGAAACTTTTAAATGTAGCATATTTAACATTTTATCAAATCTCTTTAAATGTAATCAGAAAAGTTAGAAGTTATGGTATTTTAGTGATATTTAGAGAGCATGTCCCTCGGCATTCCTATCTTTGATGCTCTCACAGCAGCTCAGTAAGCTGTGAGCACTTAACAGCATTTTTTTCTCAGCTCAAGGTAGTGAATTCTTCCAAAATCCTCTCTTCTATATTCCTTGGTCGGGTCTGTCACAGCAATTCCCATAAACATGGCACTAATTTCTGTCCTAGTTAGATTTATTTTTTTTCTTTTCTTGTTGCAGTAGCTATAAGACGGAGCATGGTATTAAAGAAGAGTAACAAGAGAGGCAATGGTCACTTTGTTCCTGATTTTAGAGAAAAAGCATTTCATCTTTCATTAAATGTGATATCACCTGACAGATTGAATGTAAAATATCAGAGCCTCCCATTCCTGTTCCCTTCATCCATCTGTAACTATCTATTCTATTACCCCTTCCTAAGGAGAGTCAACCCTCTCAGCTACTCCCTTACTCTCGATCTAATGTCATACATATTGTGGCTTGCTTATTTGTAGTTGGACATTCCTTGAACCCCCAGCTCCCAAATAATGACATGAAGACTTACTAATTGTGAACGCTTGGCATTAGCTTAGGCTTGTTCCCAACTTATTCTTATAATTTAAATTAACTCATTTATATTAATGCTTACATTCTTCTACAGGGGTCGTTACCTCTCCTCCATATAGTACATCTGATTTCCTCTGCACCTTGCTATTGAATCTCTGCTTCTCTGATTCCTTCCCAGAGATACTATCTCTGCTCAGAAGACCCGCTTATCCTCAACTGCCTAGCTATTGGCCAATCAGTTCTTTATTAAACTAATCATAAACCTTAGCAGAGACATATCTTCACAAGGTATCATCAAATATCCCTCAACACTTTTTATCAATGATTTAACAGCTAACATCCACATATAAGTAAATACATACCAGATTTATCTTTATGGATTAGAGCTACCTCACTCAAAGTTATTTTCTTTCTAGTTCCATCCATTTGCCTGTGTATTTCATAATTCCATTTTCAGTGGCTGAATACTACTCCATTGTGTAAATGTACCACATTAATTTCTATTCATTCATCTGTTGATAGGGGAGTTGCTTCAAATTCTGGCTATTATGAATGGAGCAGTGATGACCATGGTTGAGCAACTGTTTCTGTAATAGGATGAAGCATTCCTAAGGTGTATGCCCAAGAATGCTGTAGCTGGATCTTGAAGTAAATAGACTCTCCTGTTCCTGAGGAACCACCACAGTGGTTTCTACAGTGGCTTTACAAGTTTGTATTCCTACCAGCAATGGATGAGAGTTGCCCTTGCTCCACATCCTTCCAACGTGAGCTGTCCTTTGTTTTATGGCCTTTCTGATTGGTATAAGGTGAAATCTCATAGTAACTTTGATTTATATTCCCCTGATGACTAGGATTTTGAGCATTTCTTTAAATACTTCTCAATCATTTGATTTTCTTCTTTTTGGAATTCTTTGTTTAGAACTGCACCGTATTTAAATTAGGTTATTTGTGTTCTTGATGCCCAGTTTTTTGAGCTTTCCCTATATTTTGGCCATTAGCCCTCTATCAAATGTGGAGTTGATAAAAGTCTTACATTCTATGGACTACAGCTTTGCCCAAATGATGCCCTTTGCTACACAAAAGGTTTTAAATTTCATGAGGTCTCATTTATTAATTGTTTTTCTTTATGTCTGTGCTACTTACATTCTGTTACAAAAATTTTTTCTTGTGCCAATGAGTGCACAAGCATTCCTCACTTTCTCTTCAATAAGATTCAGTGTATCTGGCTTTCTTTTGTGGTCTTTAATTCATTTAGAGTTGAGTTCCATGTAGGGTACTATGTACGCATCTATTTGGACTCTTCTGCATACAGCTGTCTAATTTGACCAACACCCTTTGTTGAAAAATGCTGTCTTTTTCCCAGTGTGTTTTTCTTGTTTCTTTATCAAAACTCAAGTGTTCACAGGTGTGTGTATTTATGTCTGGGATTTATTCAATTTCATTGATGAACATGTCTGTTTTTGTGCCAATTCAAAGCAGCTTTTATTACTATAGCTCTGTGGTACAATTTGAGATCAGGGACAGTGATACCTTCAGCACTTCTTTCAATCACTCAGAGTGTTTTAGCTATCCTGGATTTTGTGTTTCCATATGAAACAGAAAATAATTATCCTTTCAAATTCTGTGAAAATTTGGGTTTGCATTTTGATGAGGATTGCACTGAACCTGTAGATTACTTTTGGTAGGATGGCCAATATTACTATATTAATCCTACTGATCCATGAGCATGGGAGAACTTTCTATTTTTTGATATCTTCTTCAGGGTCTTAAAGATTCTATCATACATGTTATTTTACATGTTTGGTAAGATTTATCTCAAATTATTTCATATTTTTGAAGCTATTGTCAGGAAATTGGAAGGAAAAGGTGGTAAAGATGGTAATACATGGAGAGACAGCTAAAAATAAGGGCTATTTGAATGGTAGTGTGGAAACCTAATACCACAGAAGACTCCTAAAATATATACATATATGAAGATAATCTAAATGGAATAGCCAAATAACAGAGACCCAACTGGACACACTCGTAAACAAATGAAGCTTTTGTTATTGGGAATGGCTATTGTCAGGGCTATTGGTGGCTCTCCACAAACAAACAGCAAGGCCCTGTTGCAGAAGACAATGCCTATGTACATCATTTAACATGGAGAAGTAGAGCTGGTTCCTACATAGAGCTTTCACTCATAGAGACTAGGGTTTATGGTCGTTGAAGATACTTGCATGCTACCAAAGGGGAAAGGTAAATACCAACCCATCTATAAACTCTCCATCTAAAATGATGATCTGCCTGCAAGGGACACTGGTGTAGTAGTGGCACAAGACCTATGGGATTAACCAGTCGATATCTTTTTGGAGTCAGGCCCACTCCATAAGATGGAACCCACACCCAACACTGCCTGTGTGGCCAAGAACCTGAGATTTGATTAGCTTGGGACGTGGGGGAAATCAAAACACTACTGTTATGCTAAAGGAACTTAGCATAAAATGATTCCTAATAACATTCTGCCATAGTCATAGATAAGTGCCTTGCTCAGCAATCATTAGGAGCCTCTCATGTATCATATGAGAATAAGCCAAGATATCCACAGCCAGACAATATGCAGAGAGTAAAAAACCTTGGAACATTCAGCCATAAAGGGGATGTCTTCATTAAATCCCTTCCTTTGGTGATCAGGGAGCTCCAAAGAAGAGGAAGAGAAAAAAGTGTAAGAGCTAGAGAGCATGGATAACACAAGCCAAACAGGGCTAGAACACACATGAATTCACAGAGTTTATGGCAGCATTCATGGAGCCTTCATGCATCTGTACCAGATGGAGTCCTAGAATTGAAAGGAGAAGCAGACACATGCCCCCATCCCTAACCCAGAACCAACATCCAGCTGAGAGGCAGTGAGGAAACAAACTACTCTAAAGGGTAGTCCTCATGCCAAGCAGTAGATGTCCAACATAAAACAAATTCATTGGTGTCTATGGAGATTCCTTGTCTCACAATGTTAACTTGATACTCCTCACCCAAGACAGATCCTTTGTGTCTATAATTTACCTGCCAGTTTTTTGTTTTTATGGGATTCCTGAATTGCAAAAGGTGGTAGTATCTTCACATGTACATGCATTCTTGTGCTTTTATGCTGTTTCATTTTCTTGTTTGGTTGTTTTTTCCTATTCTAGTTTGTTTGCTTTTGTATTACATTTATTATTGTTATTATTATTATTATTATTATTATTATTATTATTATTATTCCGTAGATACTTGTTTTCTGGTTAAAAATGGAAAGGCTGAGGCTGTGGATCTGGATGGAAACAGAGGTACGGAGAGACTGGGGGAGTAAAAGGACAGGAAATGTAATCAGAGTATATTTTATAAAAAAATCTATTTTCAATAAAAGAAAAGAATCAAAATTGTCTATCTATATTTGTCTTTTGTTTTTGCTATGATATTTTTGTTGAACTTATTAAAAAACTTTTTCTGTATCTAATGATACAATATTATTAATTTTATTAATATGAAGAACTATTACAAACAATTTATAATTTTTAGACAGAATTACATCCTAGAGTGAGTCTAACTGGATCTCTATGTGTGGTGTGTGTGTGTGTGTGTGTGTGTGTGTGTGTGTGTGTGTGTGTGTGTATGTGTGTGTTGCTGAATTGAATTTTAATTGAATTTGCTTATATGGGTTAAGAAATTTTTGTTTTAGTAGTATTGAAAGAAATGGGTCCACAGCAGTCTTTCAGTAAGGGTACATATGAATTTGTAAACTGTTGACCTCTTCAGTGAATTAAAATGCCTTCATACCTACATTGTTTTTGAAATAAATTATATAACAATAATATTATTTCCTCAATGAATATTTGGTGAAATGTATTGGAAATCCATCTATGATTTGCTTTTTTTCTTTTGATATTGTTATTATTTTGGATGAGAAAGAGAGATCATGTGTGTGTGTTTATACATTTAGGATGCACTTGTGTGATGAATATAATTTCCTTAAACAATATTACTTTTAGTAAAATAAAAACTATTTTGACTATATATATTAAAATAATAATATAACTATAATGTTTCTCTTTTCTCTTTCCTCAATCCAATCCACATGGTAAACCCTCCTTCACTTTCATTCAAATTCATGACCTC
This sequence comes from Peromyscus nudipes, assembly GCA_902168325.1. Lineage (NCBI taxonomy): Eukaryota > Metazoa > Chordata > Mammalia > Rodentia > Cricetidae > Peromyscus > Peromyscus nudipes. Next base: position 10,996 of record CABHPH010159578.1, on the reverse strand, counting down.
TTATTTCACTAATGTTGTTGAGATCATATATGTATATGCATAGACATATATGTTTCTAAATATAACCTGAAAGTGCATATAGTGCCATTTATTTGTATGTTTACAGGGCTGTTTGGGTGACATAAAATTTTAAGTATAAAGGTGATTATCTGCTTTTATTGTAGCTTAATGTTCACAGTACCAGTAGTAATCACTCTATGTCCAATACTCAGCAATTTGAATCTTTCTTTTTATCTATGTATTTATATAGTGAGATTTCTGTCGTTCTGGTAGCATAAAAAGATTCTGCCAGTTTCTAGTTTAGTTGGGAAACTATTGAAATAATTGATTATATGTTTTCAGACAACCTATTTCAACAGGAATCAAGCCATACTCACTTCAATTTCTGTTAGTTGGGTCTGTTGATACTTTCTGTCTCCTTACCTAGCTCCTTTCAGTATCCTCTCTCAGAACATTATTTTTATTTAATTATTTTAATTTCTGATAGAGTTTCATCTTCTGCACTCATTTGTCTTTCTGTAGGTACTCTTCCTGAGCAAACCATAGCTTACTACTTCCTCTGTTAAACTATGGCATCCCAATAATGTTCCTACACATTTGCAATCATCTGTGATTAATGTGTCTGATTATTGGCATTTGTTCTTCATTTTAACATCTCTAAATGTATTACAGAGTCTATAGGACCAACTGTGTGTAGACTAGGATGTATTTGCTATTTGTGATATCCAATATACACACACCCATTATTTACTTCCTCACATGGCCCAACTTCTGTAATGAATATGACTAACTCAAGTAAAAGAGGAAATTAGACCAATTTGGACCATAAAATGAAGTTCAGGAACTCCAAAAGATTCTAAAGACAAAGTATGTTGTCACATATATACACATATACACACACAATACACACACACACACACGCACACATATATACACACACACATACACACACACGCATGCACACGTATATACACACACATATACGCACACACATATACGCACACACATACACACACATACACACACATACACACACACATACACACACATGCACACATACACATACACACAAACACATACACACACATGCACACATGCACGCATGCACACACACACATGCACGCACACCCGCACAAGCACATACACACACCTACACACATACACACACATGTACACACACACATCCAATTTTGTTGCATTAGCATTAACCATAAAGCACAAAAGTCATAAAATTTACATTTAAGCAAAAGCAGAAAGTTCCAATCGATGAATAGAACAGAACAGCAATTGGTAATATGAAGACAAGACAAACTGTGAGGAAACAAATTACGACAAAAACAGTTCTTTGAAAAATCAACATAGTTTATGAGCAAACAGTAGGAGAAGAAATACAAATTATAGGTGGCAGAGTGTGAATAGTGTCTTCACAGGATCTGCGAATGTTCAAACATTAAACGATAATAATTATGAACAATTTTATGGCAGTACACATGACAATGAGGATTAAGTGGGAAATTTCTTAATAGAAATCAAACAACCAAAGGACTCTCAATAAGAAACCACTGTTCTGATGCAGAGACCCACAGCCAAATGCGAGGATGAGCTCTGGGAATCCCGCTGAAGAGAGGGGGGAAGGATTGTAGGAGCCAGAGGGGTCAAGGACATCATAAGAAAACCCAGAGAAACAACTAACCTGGGCTCGTAGGAACTCACAGAGTCTGAACCAACAAGTAGGGAGCCTGTATGGTGCCAACCTAGGTCCTCTACATATATACAACAGTTGCGTGCCTTGGTCTACTTGTGGGACTTCTAACAGTGGAAGCAGGAGCTGTCCCTAATGCTTAGGCTGGCTTGTAAAAATCTATTCCTCACACTGGATTGCTTTGCCCAGCCTTAATACAAGGGGATGTGCTTAGTCTTACTGCAACTTGATATGCCATGGGTGGCTAGCCCCTTTCTGAACAGAAACAGAGGAGTGGATCCATTGGGAGGGAAGTAGGGGATTACAGTCAGGGTGTAAAATAAACAAATTAAATTTAAAAAAGCAAACAACTGCTGTAGGATGGTCTGTCTGTCAAATTGCTCTGATTGGTCAATAAATAAAACACTGATTGGCCAGTGGCCAGGCAGGTAGTATAGGCAGGGCAAGGAGGAGAGAATTCTGAGACACAGCCAGCCACCGCCATGACAAGCAGCATGTGAAGATGCCGGTAAGCCACGAGCCACGTGGCAAGGTATAGATTTATAAAAATGGATTAATTTAAGATGTAAGAACTAGATAGCTAGAAGCCTGAGCCATTAGGCCAAAAAATTTAAGCAATATAAGTCTCTGTGTTTACTTGGTTGGGCCTGAGCGGCTGTGGGACTGGTCCGTGACAGAGATTTGTCCTGACTGTGGGCCAGGCAGGAAAACACTAGCTACAAACAACAATGAAAAGAAATCACTGTTCTTAAAAGTTTATATTTTAGTAATATAAGCTTAGTTAAAACTACCCTAAAAGGAAGATCCCAGAAATTCACCATTTTACTGATGAATTCATTTAAACTTTGAGAGAACAATAGCAACTCTAAACAAATTCGTACAGAAATCTGAAGAGGAAATTCACCGTGGCTCATTCTCTACAGTCAAGAATTATTCTGTATTAAAAACAAGCAACCAGATTAAGAGAAAAACCATAAGCCAATATCCCTCATGAACACAGACCCAAAAATTCAAACCCAAATACTAATAAACAAATACAAACAAGAAATAGTATTGGTTTGTTTAATGTTCAAGAGCAATCAGTGTTCTTCATGGTAGCAAACTATTAAAAAGAAAAGATGAACATAAGTGTAATGGATCAAATAAATAATATAAAGAAAATGTGTGCAAAATCCAGCACTCATTCCTTTTCAAACTTTCAGGAAATGAGGAAAACAATATAGATTAGATCTCTCATTCTGGCATTATGGCAATCATTAAAAAAATAAATAAAAAGAAAGAAAAATCAACCAATCAAACAAACAAAAAAAATGTGAATGATTCTAAATGCTTTCTCTGTAAGATCAGAAACAAATTGAGGCTTACATCAGAACTTTCTTGATCTTCTTCATCATTACGCTGGAGGCTGTAGTCAGTTCAGCAATGCAGAGAAGAAATAAAATTCATCTAGATTTTAGAGCTAATATGAATTTATATTTTCCAGCATATTATGACACCAGACAATCTCTTATTAAAACTAGAGGAAATTGGCAAGACTATAGCACATACATCATTGCTTCTCTATAAAAAATGGTAGAAAATAGAAATGGAAAATACAAACTAGTTGATAATAACAATAACACCAGTAACCCTTGTTAAGTGACAAACAATAAGATGGTTATGATAAGGGGAAAAGTATGTTTACAGATAACGCTGTCTCAATGACCCCCTATATGCAAGGCACCAAGCTATATTTGGTCAGATCCTTTGCATAAAATAAAATGGCAAAATACTTGCATGTGACCTACACACACTCTCCTATACACTTGAATCATCTGAAAATTGTTTATAGTATTTAATATTATATCTACATGATACATAAATAAGAATTATTCTGTGTAGCTTAAGGACATGATGGCAATTAAAAGTATGTATCTACCCAGTACAGGAACAATTTCTTTTTCCAGTATTTTTGATCTGCAGTTGGTTGAATGTCTGGCTATTGAATCCAAGGATGCAGAATGCTGAATGCACTCTTACTTATTGGTGGCGATAGATTCATGCATGTATACAGACATCCAAACTTTTCTAAGTCTATCTTTTAAATACATTCACATTCTTCTTTCACCATTTCTGAATATTCATGGTGTATCTTACTGAATAACATAAGGACATTTTCATTCAAGTATATAAAGCACGTTAAACATATTCCTCTCATCCCTACATTCTCATTTATTCTTTATCCTCTTATTATACTTTGTTCCCAGACAGTTTTACTTTTACATTCATGTCATATATAAATGTATTCTTTTATGTATCAATATAAAATATACATGTTTTTCTCTGCTTTGTGTCAAAGCCCTCCTGATGCTATTGCCTTGATCAGCCAACTGCTGGGATGACAGGTGTGTGCTACCATGCCTAGACTGTCAATGCAAATGTACTTTGAACTTCTCTAACCGATATTTATGTTGACTGTTTTGTCATACATTTATTTTCCAGTTGAACTCCATGTTTTAGAACTGTTCATTTTAATAACCTATCTGAAATTGGTTTGATTTGATTTCATTTGTTAATTTTTTATCATTCTTTCAATATTATTCCTCTTCAAACTTCCAAAGATTTTTCTCCTCTTCTGTATGTCTTTTCAGTCTAATTGTTTACTCTGCTGTTCAGCAGTTTTTAAATTTCACGAAGTTGTCCACTGTTGGCCTTCTTCCTTGAGCAACTGGAGTCTTGTTCTGTAGCATAAAGTGTTAGCTCACTTTTATTCTAACAATCTCAAAGCTTCAGCCTTTGATCCATTTGGAGTTGATTTTTGTACAGGGTGAGAACCGGGAATCTGGTTTTGTTCAAGAATGGGGGAAACTCTCCAGCACTATTTGGAAGAGACTGCCAATCCTGTGTACAAATCCTGATGCTGTAGAACCCACTTCTCGGTTGTCCTGCTCCGCTCTCTGCCTGAGGGCCTCCGGCAAACTAGATGGCTATTCATATCCTGATAACTAAGTTAGGTCCTTGGAGCTTGCTTAGCACACTCTTGATTATATGACAAAATATTTTTTTAAAAAACTAAAACAATAGTGTTGTAGCGCAGACGGGAAACACACTTGCTGCCAAGCTTGAGGACTGGAGTTTGATGCCCAGTATAAATGTGGTAGTAATAGAGAACCAAGTCCTGTACTAACATATGGATATTATCCTTTCCCTCTCCCACACACCTTAGTACTTGCTGACCAAGGGATAAGAATTAGTGCTTGTCTTTTTTTTTTCTTGTGGGAAGGATATTGAGGCTGGTCATGCTGGATGGCTTCATTTTTTTTCCCCCTCAGGAAATGACAAGTATGCCATCTGCTAATATAAATGCAATTTTTCGGAAGGCATTCTCCCTGGTGTGTAAGTTATTTGTGAGCTCTTCAGGAATGAATAATTATGTTGCAGAATGAACATGGCATACATATTGTGATCAGTCCCCAAACAAAAACAGTTCTCCAGACAGCCTATTTTAAAGTCTATTGATTGAACAGATAAACAGATTGAGATGTTTTTAGTGTAGCCTGCCAGTTCCACATCACAGCTAATCAGAGAAGGAACACTTTCCTGAGCAGTAAAAGACTCTAGTTATTCCCATTGGGTTTCTCTGGATCTAATGTCTTTCTCTAGAGAAGTTGTGTTTTGGACAAAAGTCTCTTTTTTTCTACAATATTGATTATATTTGGTATGGAAAGAAACGGTGTTTAAGGCAGGGAAATTATAAACTGGAGGATATAGAATACTTTGAGATAGAAAATTGATTTAAGATGAATCTTCAAGGTTGAATAGATTCTCTGTAACAACAAAAATAAGATTTGCAGTGTTTTATACTGAAGGTGTTTTAATATGCATTCTGCCTTCATATTTATGTACTGGAATCTACATGATAGAGTCTAGTAATATTTGCATTGATTTTAGTAACTATTTTAATGTACATTTATTCCCACTTCTAGTCTCCATAATTTATTATATATAATTCAAATGTCATTTCCATTTAATTTTAATCATTTAAGTAATTATTTTCATCCCCTCTGGCCTCAAAATCACTTTCTGCCAAGGATGACCTTGAACTCTTGATCCCCTGCCTTCCTCTTCAAATGCTAGGACTGAGATGTGTGTCACTACACCTACCTTTCATCTAAATTTTTAATAAAGAAAGATCAGGCATAGACTATATAGAAGCAGAAGTATAATTAGAGTGTTTTTTCTGTGTCTTCCGTACTGTAATAGCTGCTCAAGATCCCAAAGTAAGCAAGTCCTGGCCCATAATCTAGGTGACAGCTCACCAATTAATGGAATAAAATGAAGAGATAAACAAATAAAATCAATATTATAGACTACCTTAAAACCCAAAAAGACATTTGTAGAGAATTTCAATAAGCAACCCACATTTCAACATAAATTAAGGAAAAAAATTCCCTTGTGTTGTTTACATCATTACTTTATAATTTACTGTTTTATTAAGGAAAAACTATTTATGACACCAGGAAGGCATTATTTCTAAAAATAAAAAGGAACATATTTGCATTTTGAGTTAATTCATATATATATATATATATATATTTAGTTAGCTAAGGCTCTATTCTATCTGAAGTTATTAAGTGCAGTTGTGAGTAGTTGATGAAAGTCAGCTACACATAATACCACAGAAGGAAACTGAAAGGAAGTCATTGAACCATTGTGAGGAATAATATCACAATGAAAGTGTGATGACTTGTTTCATTAGTAATTAAACACAGCTTCTTGTAAGAAAGAATTCATACTGCAATGAAATTGACTGTCTTCAAAGTGACTCAAATCCTCATTCATATTTCTTCTCTGTACTCTATGTCTGCCTTTCAAGAGTACAGAACGTGTTGATTTTCACTTACTACATATAGTAAGTAAGTAATATGTATGCCCATGAATACATACTCAGTATTTAAGTGTTAGAAACTGAAGGATTCCTTTATACAAATATACATAAAATAGTTATTTTGAAATATTTTAAATGCTGAATAATGAAAATAAAATATATTGAATTTTTGTTGAATTTATTTGTGTGTGTACATGAACATATTTACCTGTGCCCTGATGTTTGTGTGGAGGAGTCAGATTTCACCTTCATATTGTTCAGGGGATGGAACTTAGTTCCTCAGTCTTGGTGGTTATCTACTGAACATCTCTCTGGTACTTATTGAAATACTTTAATACATATTTAAAAACTCTGAATCATATAATTTTATACCACTTTTATGGAGAAGTAGTCACAAGTAAAATAAACATACAGTAAAGTTTTCTAGATAATATTTAACTGACTTCCAGACTCAGAATAATGTATTCAGTGACAATCTTTCCTGACTATTTTGCTTTAAGTATGGAGCCATCATGATCATCATTAAGAGATTTCTAACAGCATCCACCTAAACCAAACATGACTTTTTTTCAATTCTCCAAACTCTAACAATATTCTAGTGGAATTCTTCCCAAAGACATTAGAAAATGTTTAAGGAATTTAAGAATTCCATCTTCTTTCTGAAACATCTTATGGAAGTGTTCAGTACCAGTGAAGAGCAATAGGGACACATGGAGCAAGGGCCTACACTACCATCGTCTGCGTTGCTGATTCTAGAATCTGGGGCTGGGTCATTTTAAGATATACCCTATTTTTTTAATCTAAAATACCATTTCAGTTTGTATCAAAATTCTGTTGATCTCATGTGTGGGGAAATACTTGCTGTTTCCTAAAGTGCTGAGTAACTTGAACTCAGTGCACTCGTCAGTGAAGGCTTTTGTAAGAGCAGAGCAGGGTAAATGATTAGGTATATGAGCACTGTGTTGTAGTTTTTTTTGTTTTGTTTTGTTTTGTTTTATTCTTTGGTGGGTCCTCCATCCAGATCCCAAATAAATATATGGAGACTTTTTCTTCCTTATGAATGACTGGCCTTGGCTTGGCTTGTTTCTAGCCAGCTTTTCTCACATAATTTAAATTATCCCATTTCCCTTTAACTACATTTTGCCTTTGGGCATTTTACTTTTCTTTAGCCTATATATCTGGCTTTCCTTCTTACTCTGTGGCTGACTGTGTGTCTGGGTGACTGGTCCCTGGCATCCTCCTCTCCTCCTTTTTTCACTCTTCCCTCTTCCTGTTCTTCTTTAGTCTAGATTTCCCCTCCTAGTTATTTTTCTCTGCCCTGCAGCCTTGCCTGTTTTTCTCTCCTGCCTAGCTATTGGCCATTCAGCTCTTTATTAGACCAATCAGATGTTTTAGGCAGACAAAGTAACATAGCTTTACAGAATTAAACAAATGCAACATAAAAGAATGCAACACATCTTTGCATCATTAAACGAATATTCCACAGCATAAATGAATGTAACACAATCAATAACTGATATTCCACAACATTTACCCCTTTTTGTCTAAATAAAAATGAAAGGTTTTAACTTTAACATAGTAAAACTATATAAAACAAAAACAGTTATCAAGTAAGATTTGCATTTACAATATTCAATCCATTTTTATTTAGAAAATTCAGAAAAAATACTCATTATCTGTCTTATCTTAGTGATTCTAAAGTTTTATACTTAATTTACTTTCCATCATAACTAAGGAAAACTATAACTCTAACTATTTATAGTCTTGAACTTCATCAAAGACCCCAGAAGAATGTAATATTACCTAATAACAGAAAAATCTGGCTTTCTGATCAGTCACTCAAATTTCCTCTGCAACACTGAGGAATCCATCTTCAGCCTACAGGCCTAGAATATCTGACAGACTTTTCAGTGAAGCAGGAAATTTGAAGGACTATACTGGCTTGTATTGGCAAAGTTCATCAGTTGCTATCCTCTGTGTCCTGCAGAATATCTGGTGGACTATTCTGTGAAGCAGGTATCTCAATGGACTGTTCTGCCTTGTCTTGTAAAAGTTCAACAGTTGTTCTCCTCTGTTCCCATTTGTCCAGTCTTTACAGCATACTGTGAGCAGTCAAGGCAAGACTAATTTCTTGCCCAAATGACTAGCCATGCCACATTGAAATCAAACTCCATATGGAGTTTCTTCCATACCCATCATCCTTTTATGAAGTAAATTGGTGCTGCCAGGAATATATATGTCTCATTGTCATGAAAAACCTTAGGTTATTAAACATTGTAAATGTCATATTCTGTAGATCTTTGAACTGCTTGAAAATCTTCTAAAATATACCTGTTTAACCTTGAATACATACCTAATGTGACTAGAAGTTTAATTACTGTAGATTAACTACTAACCTCATTTCTTAATTATATATATATATATTATATATAATATATATATATATATGATCTGTATAGGTACAATACCCCAAACAAGAGTAGAAACAAATATACACAAAAACTTTAATTTATTTCATACCAAAATCTATACCAATGCAAAAATTTGAAATTAAAAGTTGTATTCTTATCCTATATTCCTATATTTACCTTAAATGATAATAAGCATCCATAACCCACCAAATAATCAACAACCATCCACCCCATCTCTTGGGAATGTGAGTGTCATCTTCTCTAGACAGCTTCCTGTTGTCTGTGGGTGAAGGCATTTTTAGGGATCCCTGAAAAATTGGAGATAATGGCTAAGTCCTGGGAAGACCAGCTGTAACCTTTGTTGATATATATCACCTGTCAAGATTCAGGAATTCTCCTTTGATCAAACCTGATCCATATTAACCTGAACAAATTACAGCCTCTCATTTCCTTGGAAAAGAAAAGCAAAACCTCTTCTCCAAAGCAATGCATTTTCTGAGTTACATTTTAAAGTTGAGGCATTCTTAAAGTATATAGACTGGTTTATCTCAACATCCCCTCTTTCAATCCCGTATCTCTTAGCAGTTGTCATTTGCTTATTAGCAATCAAAAAATTCAAAATCACCACAATACTATACAGGATCCCTGTGTATTTTCCATCGTTGTGTAGCATTCTTCTTTTATATTACTTTTACTCTCTCTTTAAAAATTTTATTATTTTTAAACTCTTTCTTTCTATCGCTGTTGACTGTCTATACCAGTTTTCTTTTTTCTTAAGCATATGCACATTGTTAAATATACCTGTTTAGAAGGTTTTTTGTTAGTTTGTTTTTTGTTTTTAATCTGGACATCTTTATTGTGTATCTCTAGCCTTTTTTCACCACATGAGCCTTTAAACTGCTAAGCAGCATGGCTAGGACCTCCACCACAGCTTTGGAAGCTGACTCTGCCTGTTTCAGAAGTCCCCTGAAAGCCCATGACTCTCCTTTGTTCAGTTCAAAATATGGTATGTACTGAATAGTATAAAGCTGGTACAGATTCTCAGTGATGATTCTCCTTGGTCAGTGCAGACCAGGGCAAGTGCCTCATCAGCTGTTATATATGTATTACCTGTTTATTCTTTCTCCACCTGAATCATCAAAGCCAGAAAAAAAGTCAATTATGGTTGAAACATGAAAGATAAACAAAGTGGGTACAATATTTTAAGTTGTTGTTACTTCTAAAGACTCAAACAAACCCTACTTGAGGTCAAACTCAACAAGTATAAGAAGAGGTGTGCTCTCCATTAGCAATTCAATATTTTTCTAATGCTTTCCATTTTCTGTCTTTACTTGAAACCTACCTCAAGCAATATGAAGTAGTATGCCTCCAATCAGAAGGTATGAAGAAGTGTAACGAGCCTTCCTTACTCTGAGGCTGGAAGTGTAAAGCATAAATCAGTTGGAACTGAAGCAATTCTGTTTCTTCTTAACTAGATCAGATGGCAGGAATTCAGTGAATATTCTACTCTTCACTTTCTTCAAGGTATTTAATACACACATTAAAGCATCATACACTTAAGGACACCAATGGCAGGTGTCATTTAATGACAGGTGTAATTCAACGGCAGGGAATTAATATCTCACATTATAGAAAGGTATGAAAATGAGAACCAGTTCTGCATGAGAGACCCAGGGAGATACCGAAAATTCTAAGTAAGAAAGGTTTCTCAAAGTCTCAGCTTATAAGCCATAGAACATCTTGAAACTATAGCTGTAGGACTTGGAAATGCCAACCTGGATAGACCTGGAGAGAGTCTCAAGTTTCTCCTCTGCTGGGGAGAGTCTCTGGTCACAAAGAAAGCAGAAAACAGTCAAGAAGGGATCTGTCCAAGAAAAAAAATCCAAATTTGGATCCCTGTACAGGGGCAATATGAATGCAAAGGGCTGTTCAACAACTTATGAACAGAATACTGAGTTTGGAGAGGGAAATGCAGCCAGAAATCTCTACAGGAGCTTTTTAACTGATGCTCAATTA
>CABHPH010159577.1:4888-40136 GCA_902168325.1 Peromyscus nudipes | reverse complement strand
CTTTGTAAGTCATCCCCAGCATACGCTTAGCCACATCACTGCAAATAAGAGAAATATTTTCAAAATTAAAGAAGTAATGTAAATAGTGGGACTAGGGAATACAAAATTAAGTCTGTACTTCCTGCTTTAGCTTGAATGACAAGAGGAAAAGCTTAATTTCTCCTCTATTCTCTATATCTTGGCAAAGTGACATTCCACCCCTCTACATCAAGACTGGAGTGTTTCCTTAGCTGTTGGATTTGGGGTTCCCTGTGTGAGTTACTTTGGCCAGTTGGATTCAGTGGAATTGATGCAATGGCAGTATTGGGTATGGGCCTGAGAGGCTTACATTCTTCTTGGAATTTTGTCATGACCTCAAAAATAAGCCCAGTTCTTGTGCTGCAAGGTGGAAGACACACTTTAAGACAAGCCATAGAGACCATCCAAGGGCAGCAAGCCTCTTGTCAGTTTGCCAGATGATTATAGACTCAAGGTCTGGATCCAACAAGGGAACCAGGTAGCTGGTCCATAGATTCAAGTTAATTGCTTTCTCTCTATGATGCTGGGGGCTGTATGTTTCACAATAGGAACTAACTGATATACCTACATTGTTGATAAGAATAAAACAGCAATAATATTAACAAATAATTAAAAGTCAGGTATGTGGTACACACTTGTGGTCCCACACTAAGGAGGGCCTGGTAAAAAAATCGCATATTCAAGACCAATCTGGGTAACATAGAAAGACACTGTGTCAGAAAAATGTGGATACTGAAAACAGTAACATTTGGACATTTATGATTATTTGCCAAAGTTGGAGTTTCATGTGGGTTAACCAAATATTATTAAGTATTTCTCAAACACTAGCACTACATTTAATGTAATCATCTCATTTAATTTTTACAACTCTATTATATATATTATAATATATGCTAATATATATATATGTAATCCCTATTTTACAAATGATCAAATACACGGTGAATAAATAGCTGTTGAAGAAATGAACAAAAAAAAAGGTAACATGGTAGTCAGTGGCTGGTGAGAAAAGTAGTTGAGCTTAGATTAGATTGGGTTGACCATTCAGGTAAGGACAAGTGAGAGAAGCCATCCCCTGGTCAGTCCCTATACTCACTATGACAGAAATAGGGTAATAATGACAATGACCAACACTGGCCAAGCACTCACTGGATATCATGCTGTTCAAGGATGTTAACATATCCCAGTGGATGAACCAACTCATATAAGCCTATGAAGAAGATATGATTTATACACCCAAAAGCCAAAGCCCTCCACAGCTCAGGAAATTGACCACAGAATCACAGAAATCCAATGGCTAGACTTTGAATTACATTTAAGGACACATGTGTCTTAGGGAAAGGTAGAAGGGACAAGAGGAAAAGAAAGTGGAGTTTCTCTAAGCACAACTACATTAAAGATTTTTTTTTTGGTATTTTTTTTTACCATCTTCTTAAACATTTTTCTGATGCATTTGTTCCTACTGTCTGTGTTTTCGTGCTTTGCCTGGATGTATGTACACCAGGTTAGTGCCTGTGGAGCTCAGAATAGATGGATCCACTAGACCTGGAGTTAGGGATAATTTTGAGCCATCAGGTGGATGCTTTGTTCTGAACCTGGGTCCCTGCAAGAACATCAGATGCTCCTAACCACTGAGCTATCTCTCCAGCCACTCTTTTAACACCTCCGTTGACTGCTCCAGGTTGTTACACTAAAAGTTCCTGGTTTTATGAGGCCTCTTTATTCTCCAAAGGATACCCACAATCTTTCGTTACCTATTTGCACATAATCATATCATCTTTTTGAGAAACTAAGTTAAATTCCTCATGGAGACTTAGCAGATGTCCTTCTGTGGGGTCTGGAGAATCTCTATCAATCTCTACAAAGGCTGCCACTAAGCCTTACATTTTCTACTGTCAGTATCACATGTCTGAATTAAGACATAATCTCTACAAAGCTTAATGTTAATTAAATCACACTAGCTTAAGTTAGGAGACAGCAGACACCTTGAGGAAACAATGGGTGTGACTTAAAAGAGTACAGATGGTGTGGGAGAAATTGGCAGACTAAGTCCAGGTCCTCTTTAAATATGGGTGCTGCTGCTAACTACTACACAACTGGTGTCACAGCTGTGACAGGTGTTCTTATTCTTACCAAAGACAAACACCTAGATACTTGTGGGCAAGGAAGGAAACTGTTGGGCAGGCTAGAACTGGATTACAGGAAGCAGGTTTGGAGTCCTGAGTCCTGTGTCATTTTCTTAGTGTAGGATTACAACAAGGGAGGTCCTTACCTTATGGACATCCTCATCACCGGGGAGCTGGTCAGGTTACAGGATCTGAGTCACAGGGAGTGTGACCCAGGTATCTGGGTTATCAAGCCCTTCAGGTGATTCTTACCCATACCAAGATAAGACTGTCCCAGAAGCAAAAAGGAGTAGATTTGCAAAGTCCGAACCATGAGGATCTGGAATGCAGCTGTAGCTAATGGACAGAAAGGTCTCTAGTCCTCAGGGTAAGGAAGAGGAAAGGCAAAGGTACAGATACAATACAGGAAGGCCTTTGGGAATAATGCACACAGGCCTGGTCCCTGAGATGCTCTGAGGGTCCTGCTCATCATCCTTGTTCCTATTCTAAAGCCAAGACATCAGACTCTCCAGCCTGTGGCCTCCTCCCATTCCAGCTCTCTAGAGAGTGACACTGTGTCCCTGTAGTTGCAGAGCTTCGTCAGCACTAAATCTGTTCAGAAGTATATCCCCAAGTTGTCACAATTCACAGATAATTAGTCAAAGACCTGCATCTGCCTGGAGGCTCACCATACTTTTCATATTAAATTTCTATGCAAATGTGGTGATTCTGGGAAGGAACAATGTCAAGTAGGGGGGGTAAGTACCTAACTTAAGTCAGCACAGGATGCATCCTTAACAGGCAATCTATAAAATATCCAGAAAGATCACATTGAACTAAGTCTTGGTATGTGGGCTCCCAGAAGCTTAAAAATAACTTCAATTTAAGTCATGAGCTATATTATATACATACATATATATATATATATATATATAGTGTGTGTGTGTGTGTGTGTGTATCTGCCCTACTGTTGTCTGAGTTACATAAGAAACTTCCCAGAAAGCCAACCCTTCAAATTACAGCTCAATTAATTTAATCATTCTTTCTTCTTTTATTCCTTCTCAGTTTTTGCTTATTTAAATGTAATTTCACCTTTTCCTATTTTATGATATTTACTTCCTTCTTTAGAAAGCAGCTGAGTTATCTTCCAAGAACAAATCCCATTGAGACAGAGACCTCAAGGACATAGGGCTGAAGATTAAAGCCTAGAAGCAGCTTGAAATACTGATTATGATTTGAAAGAAGGGTAGAATGTCCAATATTAATTCAGTTAGAACTGAAAAGACATTATTCTTATTGTTTCTTTCCAAGCAGAATGATCTGGACTCTCATGAAGATCACTGCCAGGACAAGGGAAAATAAAACAAAAATTGAAGGAAGCCATTCCTTAGCCCAGTGATAAACCTGCACTGACACTCCGCCTGGAGATATTTTTAGGCTAAAATTAGACCCAGGGTTCATATAGCCTCCTTTCTGTTGTATGGCATAACTACTGCTGTGAGCAGAGCATTCAGCACACAGTGACAGCAACCATTTCTAACCGTGGGCTTCCACTGTGGGTCTGTTGTGATTGATGTACAGGTGCTAGCCAGCCTGTGACTGGCTGATGTCTGACCAGCCTAGAGTGACTTTTCTTTCTGTTGACCTACCTAGACCCTAAGTTGAAAAGTTCCCTGTTAAATTGTGATAGGCACTGTCTGCACCCTAGACCCTTTAACATCCCTCTGTTGCCCCCAATTTAATGGTATTTGCTGCTTTGGTGACCCCTATGGTCAATCCTGGACCTTTCCAGTATTTAGAGTTAGAAGTGGCTTACCTCTAGACAAGATTATGAAAACCTAGGTCTCTTACTTTGGCGGGGATAATTTTTGGTGGATAATTAATGTCCCAGACACAACAAGAGGTCAGGCTGAAGCTAGAGATTTTCTCAAATTGGCCTTTTGCTCAACCTTAAGCCCTCAAACATTCTGTCTTTCCCACTCCTTCTGAGAGCTTGTTTCTAATAGACCATTTGCTCGAAGGCATTCATCTTCAAGCCTGATTTCAGTCATTCTAAGCTAAGGAAGATTGTCTATCCCAGATGTTTCCAAGAGCAGATGTGATAATCTGTGATAAACGTATACTGTTTTGTCTTTTTTTTTTTTTAAGAATAAAATCTCATGCAAAGCTGGGCATGGGAACACACACTAATAATCCCAGCTCTCAGGAGGCAAGAGTTTCATGAGTTCCAGGCCAGCCTGGGTGCTGTAGCAAGACCCTATCTCAGAAACAAAAACAACAAACATAACAAAACATAACAAACAAAAACAAGAAACATAAACAACACCAGCACAAAACAACAAAATCATACAAAGAAGAACTTCCAAACCCCAAAAGGGTTACCTTAAGTACAAACAACAACCTCACATGGCTTTGCATGGGAAAAGACAAACATACAGAGATGTGAAGCCACTGGTTAGCAGTTACACAGCCAAGGAGGCCAGAACAAATTCAAGAATTCTTCCATTTGACTTCCATTCAGTTCAGTCACTAAGAGCAACTGAGCTCCCCTAAGAATCCACCACCTCAGGAAAGCTTGGGGGAGGAAAGAGCGGTGGCAACAGTTTGCAAAGACTGGCTGTGGTACTGAGTTGGACTTCAACTGATCTTCTTTTCCCCATCACTCACTCTCTCTTCTCCCCCAACTACTTGCTTTTGCTCCTTGCTCCCTCTCTCACCCCCTCCTCCCATCTGTAGCCCTTCTCTTCTCCTTCCCTTCCTATCTCCCTTTTCTTTGCTCCCTCCTGGCCTTTCACCATCTTCTGCCCCTCTCCTTCCCTCCAGCCTCTTCCTCCTTCCTCTTCTTGTCTTTATCATCTCTTTCTTATCCACAGCCTCGTTCTCCCCGAATCTTTTTTCCTCATACTCATTTTATGTTTATTTTGCAAGTGAAGACTTGTGAGCTAGCAATTTGGCAAAATACACAAATTCGAACTGACAGTCGTGAGCTGGCTGCTCAGAGGCGTTTCCATCAGCAAGAATGCCATCCCAGAGATTCATGGCCTGTGAAACGGGAAACAGAAACAGCGGCCTTTTTCTAGCAGAGGAATTTTATTGGCAGTGCTGCTCACAGATCTGCAAGGCTTGATTTAGCGGACGGAAGATCAATGTGAAAATACTGTCAAGCTCCCGAGACTGGGAGGATATTTAGATTCCTCCGCTAGTGGACATCATCGTTATGAAAGGAAAAGGAAGTGGTTAGATTATAAATTAGAAAAGCCTACAAGAGAAACTCCATCCTTTCCAGATCCAATCTTTTATGAACCTTCTTCCAAAAAGCTGAGCACTACTGTATCAAAAAAATTTTTTTTGCGTAATTTCTTCTGGTATTTCAAGAGCCCTTTGCCAAAGAGGCAGCTTTCAGGTACTTGACACGGCGCACAGAGGACTGGCCAACCATTTCTGCTCCTTTGCTGATTTCCTACTTGAGGATAGCCAAGAAGTTCAACACTAAATATCAGTTGGGAGCTGGTGGAAGTGGAGGAAGTTGAATCATCTCTTTGTCTTTCTGTAGACAAGGACACTGAGACCTAGCAAAGCCTATCTTATACAGAGAATCCAAGGAATAAACCAAGAGCCGGGATCCCAAGAAGGGTGTCGGGTTGTCTTAAAAGTTTGTTCATTTTCCTCAGGCCTATTTCTTAATCTTTTGACATTCAGAATTATGGAGGTTAAAAAAACATCCACATCTGTGCGTGCCTCCTTTTATCCACGTTCTGCAGTGAATTCCACTGTGTGTTCTGTCAGAAGCTGGACTGCATTTTCTGGCACTATCCTCTTAGGCAGCCTTTTAACTTGCTTTGACCAACAGTATGTAACAGAAGTGCCGCCGCCTGTCCTCAGAGCTGGCCTCCGAGGCTTGCATGGGAAAGATACCTTTGTTGAAACCTGCTCAGTCATCCTAGGTTGGGCTAGTCTTCCAGAGATAGGTTCCACATGCTGGGAGGGTAAACCGTGTTGCTGAGGTCACCCTATGCTAGCCACTCTCAACTGACCAGGATCTGCCCACAAATGCCCAAATTTAGCACAGAGAGGCAAAGCTGTCCAGCTACACCCATCCTAAATTTGTTAGCCACAGTATCATGGGCTAAGTAAATCACTGTTATTACAAGCCCGTGTCATGGGGTGGTTTGCTATGGAGCCAAATTTAGCTGACATACTAGGTTCCTTCATCGATTTGAAAAAGGGAAGGAGCATAGGTCTCTGATTTTAAGGACTATTTGAAAGAATCACATTCACAGAAGGTTAAAAACCTCCTGAGTTTCTACTGGGTAGCCACTAGCTGCGTAAACTTAATTATTGAAATGAAGTCAAGTCGGAGTTGCGTTCTTGGGGCTGGGGAAATGGCTAGGTGAGTCAACCGCTTGCCGTGCAAGAAGAGGTCTTGAGTTTGGATCCCAGCAATTATGTAAAACATTTGTCGCAGGGGTGCATGCCTGTAACCCCTGTACTGGGAAGGCAGAAGCAGGCAGATATCTGGAGTGTACTAGCCAAGTAGCCTAGCTGAACCAGGGAGCTCAAGGTTGTTGCTGGAGAGCTTCTCTCCAGCTCCCAAGTCCTGCCAGTCTCCAGCTTCCAAGTCCCGCCAGTCCCTGGTTCCCTTACTGAACCCATTCATAAAATAAACACAGAGACGCTTACATTATTTAAACTGTTTGGCCATTAGCTCAGGCCTATCATTGTCTAGCTCTTATTCTTATATTTAGCCCATTTCTATTAATCTCTACTTTGCCACGTGGCTTGTGGCTTACCGGTACTTTACATCTTTCTTCTCCTCTCGGCGGCTCCAGCCAGTCTCTCCTTTCATCTTCCTGTTTCCTCTCTTCTCTTCTCTGTTAGTCCCGCCTATACTTCCTGTCTGGCTACCGGCCAATCAGTGCTTTATTGATACAGGGTGATATCCACAGCACAAGGTTCAGTGGAAGACTCGGTTTCAAAAACTAAGCTGAAGAGAAATTGAAGAAAATGCCTAAATCTGACCTCTAGCATCCACCCACCATCATACACACATAGGTATACTCATATAAACACATATAGAGACATACATCAAACATATATACACATACATAAATACACACACACACACACACACACACAGGAAAACTATGAACTTTAGTCATCGTAATGATGATTCAAGTTCACACCTGTCACATGTACCACTCACAACTGCACAGAATAGCACTGGTACAAGGGCGATCCAAGCAGCAAACAAAGACCTGGTCCTAGAGCCACTATGAGAACCAGCCTCAGAGACTGCAGCTCAGACCTGCAATGTCACTATTTCATGATGCTTCCTCCTTGGAAACTTTCAAATCTGTATTGAATCTTCCTATTTTACCTAAAATAACTAAATCACTGAGGAGTGTTTGGACTGGCTGAAAACTCTATCAGTGTTGCGGGGAGAGAGTGGAAGTGTGGCTTTTAACGAGTTGGGAAAGTCTTCTTCATGCTGAAGGTTTCCCTCCTTCAGGGTTTGCCCTACATTTTATTTTAAGCATTTTTATGTCGATAAGGTTGATAACTAACTTTATTTGAATTCAACCCTCTACAAGGACCAATAGAATTTTAAGTATGTAGGCTGCTTCTTTCCAATTCTCTTTCCACTATTTTCCCCTCTCCCACTCCAATGTGTCCTTTGACTTCAAAGAACTAGAAAAGACTCAGAGGAAAATGGGTATCTGACCTAATTAAGCACATCGATTGAAATTTTCTCTTAGCTGATGAAATATTCCCTTTTCTTCCCCAGCCTCATTCTGATTTCCTGAAACAGGGGACCTAGAATACTGTCCTCTTACTGTGCCATAAAAACTTACAGTCCTTGGAAGGAGCATCGGGCAAGCAGACAGCAGGCAGGGGACTGTCCATGAAACAGTAGAAAGGGAACTACAGTTCTCAGATCCCAGCCCAGCCGCCTTCACCACTTGGTCTAATAACTTAACTTTCCTGTGGCTGTGCCTTGGAGTTCGCATTTTTTGCATGACAACTTTCAATGCCAATAAGGATTTGATGACTGGAAATAAGGGAAGCATCAGAAACAGTGCCTGCACAGGACGGAACAATCATTCTACTAAATGAGAGTTCCAAATGACAAGCTAATGACTCATCCAGGTCTTTACAGTCTGATTTTCTATGTCCATCCTCAGTTCCTCTGATCTGTGTTACTAAAAAATGTACCTACAGCCTCCAAGCCTATCCTGAGACCACCCATTTCACCTGTAGGAACAGTGGTCCAAGCTGTTATCCATGCAGCCAGCTACTAATGGTAAAGGGGCCCCAAAGCCCAGTGCTTCTGCCTTCAGAAAGTCCAAGAAGGAAGTAAATGCACTCTAGAGGACCCTGTATGTAGGCTCAGGCTGGCCTTTGCCACTGTTCCCTTTCAGTCTCTTTTCATCTCACAGCTTTCCTCATCTAGTGACTCATGCTAATTCCCTCCTGGCTTTGCCTTCCTTGGCATTGCTGGTGCATTTTGGCTGCAAGCTGTTCAAAGCAAAGATGACAAACCTTCTTTGTCTTCTTTCCAACTCAACATAGGCACATTGCACCTGACAAACACCCATACACTGACTGAGAAAGATTACACTTGATCTTAGAAGACTTGAGAAGTGATAAGGATGTTATTGGATGAGTGCTATGCAGTCTCCTTTTCCTGCCTTATGCTTCTGGGTTACTAGGTCTTCAGGTAGCTTGAGGTACCCACTATGTGATACATTGACTGCAAAAGCACATCTCCATTCTCTCCTGCTTTGCAATATGCTTTGCAAGGAAAGGCACAATCTCTTTCACTGTTCCTTGACTCTGAGTCCAGCTTCTGACTTGTTTCCATTAATAGAACATTGCAAAAGCGATGTTCTAATTATTCTAGACATAAGCCTCAAAGGCCAAACATGCTTCCTATCCCCTTCCTCATTGTCCAGTCACCATCTGAACAACGCTGAGCTAGCTAGTTTCCTGGAGGATGAACTTCCACATGGAACAGAATGAGCCTCCACCTGAGCTACCTCTAGAGCAGGTAGCTCCCACACAGCCTTTCAGATGACCACCAGTACTGCTGGGAGGCCAAGGCAGATCTATAAGACATACACATATTTATCGTTTTCAACAGTTATATTTTGAGGTGATTTGTTAGGCACAATAGATAGCAGATAACCTAAGTGAAGGGAGTGCTGAGCAGGTGACCTTATACTAGATCTGGGTTTATGTTATGTCATTGTCTTTGGATCAGATAGACAGATCAAGAGATCTGTTATTTAACACACACACACACACACACACAGAGAGAGAGAGAGAGAGAGAGAGAGAGAGAGAGAGAGAGAGAGAGAGAGAGAGAGAGAGATGCTAGCTGGCTTCCAGGTGTGACCATGTGATCAAGTTTCTCTAGTTGAAAGTTAGTGGAAGGTTGGGTGGCTACTGTGGGTCTGAGGTGAAGAAACAATTGCTGCTGCTGTTGATCTACAAAGACACCAGCATCCTAGGGATGTTGGAAGGACAGAGCCTGATTCCAGAAATTGACATGTGGTGGAAAACCATCTGCTCATGGGAAGATCCAAATGTGAATCCTAGGTGATAAACCAATAGTATCCTATTTGAAAAAGTTGCTGAAATATATTTGGTTTTACTGGTAGCTTTATAGTGATTAATATGCTTTCACCCTATGGTTATTCATCCATCCATGCATTTGATAAATATTTATGAAGCTCTCATCTATAAGGCACTGTGCCAGATTTCTGCCTTCAAGGATCTTACCTAAAGGCTTAAATATAAGGACAGACAAGTTAGGTTTATTTGCCTTACTGTGTGGCAGGCCATATATAAGTTACTTCACATACAGCATATCAGGTAACCATCACATCAATTTTACAATATAGATGATACAACCTGTAATGACAAATGAGAAACCTGAAGCTCATGATATCTATGAGACAGGACTTTCAACTTAAACGTCTTTGACTTTCAGCACGTTATACTTCTTCCTACAGGAGAGGTTATTTAAATACACAAGAACTCTCAAACTAGTGAAGAACACATAACACAAGAGAGAAATCTTTACATGTTGACAAAGATGGCTATTTCAATATCACATTCATGCTTTACCCAGGCTATTCTCTGCACAGAATCATCTATTTCTGTCTGTGGTCTGATGAGCCTCATCCTCATCTTCTTCTGCATTAAACAAATCATCATCATCATTTGTGTGTGTGTGTATATGGTATATGACAGATGGGGGCATTGTGCATGCCATGGCATGCATGTATAAGTGAGTGAGCCACTTTATGGGGTCAATTTTGTCCTTCCATCTAACTTACAGGGATTCTGGAGATCTAACTTAGGTCACTAGGCTTACTTAGCAAATGCTTCCACCCAGTGAACCATCCTACCAGTCTCATCTTTGACTTCTTTGACGTCATGTAATGTTTGGGGGCTCAGAAAGGTCCATACAAGCCTCCAAAGTATTGGTTAAAGCATTAAAAATAGGGACTCAGTGAATCAGGAACTTGCATATACTGCTTTTCTGTTCTATTTGTAGCAATTTTAAAACTCATTTCCTCCCTCTACCAAGTAGCACTGACAGAGCTACCTAACCCCACCTCCAGAGAATGGGGGCAGGGAGAGAATGTGCTCAAAATGCGTAACACCTTAGAAAGCATACATCAATCTTTTAGTCGTTCTCATTTATTTAATAAACAATAATGTAATGTATCCTGTTTTCTTGGTCATATACATAAACTTTCTACTATCTTAATTAATTTCAGACACACACTATATAAGAATGTTCTCAGCATCCTAACTTGGCTGTAAAACCCAAGGCTTTTCATTTGCCTCAGATGTAAATGCCAGGGGAAAAATCACATGCAGTTAACAGCCCACAAAATCTTCAGATCTGACACGTTTCTCAGCAATTGGATGGGAGTCTGAGGGAAGTGGATGACCCACAGACTTCAAGGCTTCCTGTCTTAGTTAAAAGAGATACAAATTGCTTCCCCAGTGTACCTTCTCAGGGGAGTTTCCAGGATAAAATGCTGAGATTGCATGGATCCACCTTAAAGCAGAAACCTGAGGGAGATGCCATTATTTTTTCATGTCATTTTAATGGACCTGCTTTCAAAAGACAGTGATGTGTTTGTGCTAGGTTCCTGGACACTTTATACTGGGTTCTGTGATGGCTCTTCAAGATTACACAGTAAGCAGACTGGGACCCCATGCCTCTTAGATATTTAATAGGAGCCCCCCCTTTTTTACATAGTTACTCACCGTTTTCTTCTCATATACTCCTTTGCTTTCTGCCTGACTGAAAAAAAAAGTGTTTACTTGCTTACAAGCCAATATGTATTTATGGTGCACCTGTTTCATCTGGGGCTCTGAAAAGAACCCTGAAAAAAATCCACATTATGTAGACATTGTCACTGTCTCTGTCTTTAAGGGGCTCACTTCTATGGCCACATTGTACCTATGATGCTCCATATTTTAGTTATCAGTGCATCAACCAGACAGGGCTCCTACAGAGGCTCACTTATGATGTGGGACAGATGTTCCGTGCATGTTTATTGAATGAACAATTGATTGTTTGACAGGAAAGCTCACACACCTATTGTGAAAAAACAGTCTATTTCACACAAACAGGCCCCAAATTTGTTGCCCAGGGCCCAAGGATGAAAAGAAAAACACTCTTCTAGAAACTTCTATTTTAGTTCTATAAAGTAAACATCCATTCTGTTATCCCTTCAACAAAGAGCAATCCTATATTGGTCAATATGGGTAAGTACCTGCAGTAGCAGAGCTAGCCTAATCTTTAACAGGGAGAATAGGATTTGAGAAAATCAATCAATCAATCAGTAGACAACGCAATTTGCCAGTATTAAATAACAGAAAATAAACAGTATTTCCATTGCTACTTCATTACAACAAACCACTCCACAATGATATTTTAAAAAGCACCTTTGTTATAGATTCCATAGATGAAGTATTTGGACAAGGCACACTAGTGGAATACTGTCCCGAGAGTATTATACAGGACTTCAGTTCTAGATTGCCAGGCTTGACTGTCAGGGGCTGCAGCTACCTGAAGGCACTTGCTGGTAATGTTTGCTGTCACCTGTGACATGCATTGAGTGCTGACTGGAATACCTCCATGTGTCTTTGGCTTCCTACCAGCATGGTGGCCTCATGCCTCCTACCTTCATGCCTGTTGACTCCGAGTTCCAAAGGCAAGTGTCCCAACAGGTAATGTGAAACTCTATTACTCTAATATCATAGCTTTTCTAAGTGAATCTGGAGGCTGTGAAATCTAGGATCAAGGCACTGGAAAATCCAGAAGGCTGCCTGGAGCTTTGAAAAGGTACTCAGAGAGGAGCAATGACATGTGTTCTCATGGCAGAAGGACAAGAGGGCCAAAGGCTAAGTAACACATCTTTAATGAGGACCAAAATCCCACTAATGAGGGAGGAGCCCTCATGACCTAATAAGTTTTTAATGGTCCCCTTTTTAATACTATCACATTGGCCATTATGTTTGAACACAGGAATTTTGAAAGGGACACATTAAAACCAAAGCACACAGCCTTATCAATGAGCAGGCCCAGTAATGGCATGAACTCTGTGGGTGGTCTTAGTCAATCTGAAGGTCATATGGTGCCAGCTGCTACAGCTTGTTCTCACAGAACATCTGTGCTGCCATCAGTATGAATCCAAGAGCCACTTGGCAATGGACGCTTCACTGGCTGTCATCCAGAAATGACCCATGGTCACAGTGCAGGTTATCTGTTGTTATATAACTAATGTAGAAGCTTCATGGCTTCAAATCACTGCTTACTGTTTTCTATGAGTCTATGCGTTGAATGAACTATTCTGTGTCTGGAGTCAAGTCAGTTGATCGGGACAGGACTCGTTCATGCTTCCAGATGTTAATCTGACAACCAGAAAGACCTGGGTGACTTGTCTCTTAATTTCACGTCTTTTGGATCCCTCCAACAAGGTGGCCTGGGCTTATTTTCATAATAGGCATTACAGAGCATAAGTAGAAGTTGACAAGTTCATTTCAAGTTTCTGCTTGTGTCTTGTTAAAGTTTGGATTTGAAATACCCTACATTAACTCATATTTCAAAGAATTGGTCCCCAAGTTGGCACTACTGTCAGAAACTATGGAAACCTTAGGAGGTAGGTCCCATCTGGGAAAAGTCAGTCAGCAGTGGTGTGTCTCTGAAGTATATAGCCTACTTTTTGGTTCTTGTCACATTCTCTGTGTCCTGGTATTGCATAATGGGATAGACTGCCACAAGTCTCCTTCCATGACTGCCACCATGTCTTTCCCACTAAAACACATTAAATAATATCTCTAAATCTGGGAGACAGAATAAAGCTTTACTCCTTTCAGATATTTCTATGGATCAGGTATGTTGTTTAGTGACACAAAAATAACAAATGTATGTGCCGTTTGCTACTGTCTTATTGGCCAGTGTAGATCATGTGGCCAAGCATAGAGTCAATATGAACATTCAGTGTAATCTAGTTACATTGCCACTCATTTGTCTTACAGAGTTGTGATTTTATTAAATAATGGGCTGGTTAGGGGGTTGTTGACCAATTTGAGACAGCCAACAAGAGACAGAGTTACATCACCACTGGGCCCCCCTTCTGCCCTTTCTCTGTAACACAGTCCCCAATCCCCTTTAGTCATTGTGGACTCCACAGTTAAAGAATATGATTATGGAGTAAGACACTAAGAGTATGCTCCAATGCTTACATATCCTAATATCCTAGTCCAGAGCTGCCTCTGCTGAAATCGCCTGTGATATGACTGAGAGGATTTTTGTTTGCTTGTTTGTTTGTTTGTTTTGTGGAAGACAATGTGGCTTAGGTTCTGGGCCAGTTCTGACCAACCCATTTAATGTTTTCAGGTTCAATGTCTTTACAATGTGGAAGCCAGAAAAGTTTATACCTACCTTGAAAAGACAATGAATATAGTAAGGCCTTTAGCACAGTGTGGCAGAGAGTAAATAATAAGTTAGAGTATCTATCATTGTATGTATTGGAGGACAACACAGACACTCCCTAAGAGCTGACAGTGTGAGGAAGGCATAAGTGGAGACTTCATTACAGTGACAGGTGTCCATAGAGTCCCTTCATGGCCAGTAGAAAAGCTGTTACTACGATGAAGAAGCATTTCTCAGGAAGAAGTATCATGTTTGGCTGAAGACAGTTCCTGAGAAACAAGCGATTGGCTGACTTGAGGTGAATGCTGCCTTTCTTTTCCAGCCCTAGTCATTCTCCTAGGAGAGGCTTGATGAAAAAAGAGCAGGGGAACTAACTGTCACTACATGACTCTAGCCCCACTTCTTTTCTTAGTAGGAAACACCTTGTATTAGTTACTTTTCTGTTGCTATGATTAAAAACTGACCAAAACCTATTGTTATGAAGAAAGATTTTATTTGGCTTAGATTTTCAGACAGAATCCATATTGGGAGGGGGAGGTATGGCAGCCAGCAGCTGGAGCAGGAAGCTGAGAGATCACATCTCCAACCACAAACACAAAGCAGAGATAAGAGAACTGGAAATGGGGGAGGCTATGAACTCTCAAAGCCTCCCTCAATGATGTATATCCTCCAGCAAGGCCACAAAACCTACCCACACAGCCCAACCAACAGGGAACCAAGTGTTCAAATATTTGAGCATATGGAGGACATTTCTCATCCAAACTATCACAAGCTTAGAACAGAAGACTGAAGAGTAAGATACACAGAGCTTAGGAAATTGGACAGCATTTGTAACATTATTTAACAAATAACACTAGAATTTTAATGCCCAGCTACCAAACATGCACAGGTTGTATATTGTGCCTATACAAGTGCAGGGAGATTCAGTAACATTGCAGTTTACATGACCAGTGCTGTTGATACTGTGCAATGTGTATACAATACCAATGTACAATACAGGAACATACATGGTTGCTCTGCTTAAGCCAAACTTTTTACATCATTAAGCTGAGAAGGAAATTCACAGACATCTATTGATCTCAGCCTTTATATTCAAAATATTTACAACTTTCTCTAGACTGGACCTAATTCAAACTTGATGAAAACTTGTGTATGCTTTTTCTAACTCAAGTTTTCTTCCTGACACTTAGGGCTGATCTAAAATTATGTATGACTTTCCACATTCTATCATTATATTTCCATCCATGTCTGACTTCTCATTACATTAGAGTGTGAATGATTCTCTTATCTTCAGAGCTAAACCACATGGTATTATTACTACTATTTATGTTATTGTTGGATTTTGAAACTTGGTACATTTATTTATTGTTAAAATTAGTAAAGAGTAGCGTATGAAAGCCATGGACACTTTGCGAAGATGTGTTTCATTCTTCTTTGTGAATCTACAGCATTTAAAATTTGACTATCAGGGCTGGATATAGTGGTACAAGCTGTTAATTCTAGCACTCAAGAGGCAGACACAGGGTGATCTCTGTATTTGAAGTCAACTTAGACTGCACAGCAAGTTCCAGGCTACCCAGGACTGTCTCAAAACAAATGAGAAATTTAGTGGCTAAAATTATGCTGGTGTATGTGTGAGAGTTTAATTCTTATTAAAAAAAAAGTGTTTTAGAATCTTAAAGCGTTGTGTAAGTTCATGGAAATCACACTCATGGTGTGGGTGTAAATATATATTCAACCAAAATTCAGACTGGTGGGAAGATGGAGAAAATAAACTGAGGGAACATTTCAGAAGCCATAAATTAAAAAGATCCTGAGTAACTGTCTACTGAAACATGTAATTTCTCCCCTAAGAGACAGTAAATTATATCTGAAAATTTAAGTGACCCTTTCCAGACTGTTAAATATTTCATAAATACAGGATTAGAGTTGCAGACATGAGCTTCTTTGTAGTAAGATCTCCCACTCTTTAGTCCTAAGACTGACTTTCTCACTGGTCACTGCCTTCTAAAATTCTCCACACTCTCTTTACTTAACCAGAAGATTTTGGTTTTCTTGTGTGAGGAGACACTACTTTAAAGAGAAGTAAAGTATTCCTTCATTGAATTACAGGGTCATTTGTGTCTCTGTTCCACAGATAAAACACCGGTCACACAGGCTTGGATAATGTCAGAATTTACTGGTGTACCTGTAAGATCCAAGGGGGAATGCCAGTTGCTGGTCAACACTCAGAGGTCCACATTATTAGGAGAGCTGTGGTACTTCCTTCTTGTGATTCTTGTCTTATTTCTCACTGTGGGTTGGCTTGGTCCTTGGGTTAGCTTTTCTCATAGCAGTAAGGAAGCTGCCAGCAGCTCCAAGGGGCTCCATCTACTTTCTTCATATCAAGCAGTGAGACCAAGAAAATCAATCTTCATCTTGACATTTATCTTGACTCTGGTAGACTGTTTACAAAATGGCTCCAATTCCCAACCCCTCTATGAAATCATAACCTATTAAATATGAACTTCGGGTTTCTCTCAGCGTAAAATGCAGCATCTTTCCCTACCTCTGGAAGTTGTCTGGTATTATGGCTTACATTGACCAACAGAGTATAGTAGAAATGATAAAATGCTGGTTCTGAGCCTAAATTCAAGAGAACTTCATAGTCACTGGCTTGAAGTTCTGCCTTATACATGAGGACAAACCCTAGCTATCCTGATGGGGAGTGAGCGAAGGCATGGTACATCACATCAGCTGGGCCCAACCCAGACCAACCTACAGATATCCAAGCCTCAAATACAAGAGTCCTTCCTGGACTGTTGGCCACAGATCCACAGGCAAGGGCAGCTGAGAAGAGCGGCATAATCAATATGGACCTATGAGTTAACAAACTCTTACTGTTTTAAAACAGTGGTTCTCAACCTGTAGGTCATGACCTTTTTGAGGGTCACATATCAGATATTCTGCATATCAGATATTTACATTTTTAGTCATAATAGTAGCGAAATTACAGTTATGAAGTAGCAATGAAAAAATTTTATGATTGGGTCATCACAACATGAGGAACTTTATTAAAGGGCTGCAGCATTAGGAAGGTTGAGAATCACTGGTTTTAAACATCTGAGGACTGTGGTAGTTCGTTACATGGCAACAGGTAACTGACTCATAGATTTTCTTTGACAGTATTGACTGCATGTTAAATCACAGGCTCTCCTGAAACTATTATGACAGTGGACCTGATCCATTTAATGTCTCCTTGGAGGTGTACATGGAAGCAGAAATGGAAACCTTAAAGAACAGCAAGGAACACTAAGCAGGGTATGGCAAAAATGTGAGGAGAGGAGATCATGCAGTCTTTGAAGGCATACAATCTGTCCTCCATCATTGCTTCCCCAGAGTTCCCAAGTGTATGAGGATGGGATGGGATGAATGTGCCTGAAGAGCTCCACTGGACTGAGGGACCCTAACCCAAAACAGGGCATCACAAACATCTCAGATGAGATGCTTGCTTCAACAAAACTGCCAATTACTGGCTGCTCTGAAGGCTCAAGTTACTGAAAATTCTTGTCTAATATTACTACTGGTACCATTTTTTTTTTTAAAAATACTGACAGTTTCTATAATACACATGAAAACATACCAAATCCCATGGCTTTTGAGCTCATAAAGACTTCAAAGAAGAAAGCTGCCATATGTCCCATGAGTATTCAACAGCATACAGGCCAATAATACCCACAGTACTTTTCTCTGGAAGGTTCTGTACGAGAAAATCCTCCTGCAATGCCTAGCAATGCAAAGAAACCTCTAGCCAACTTTATTTGGAAACACTGTCAAGTGTTCCTTCAGTCTGTTTCCTAAAATTTATGTACTACTACTTTTTTCTTTAAATACACTATGCAAGGATTAAAATAATTTTAAAACAATTAAATAGAAATAGAAAAAGCAAGAATACACATTGGATTCATTCTATCCCAACAGGTATAAAGTGTTGTAAAAGCACCTCTCAGTATAAAATCACTACTGGATGCTCCACTTCAAATAACAGATATTGACCGGGGCTGAAAAGAAACAGTGTCACCCTTATAGTACAGGGAGAAATAATCATAGCTTTCTAGTGGCAAGTTTTTTTCTTTTTGTTTCTCCGTGCTTCTCTTAGAAGCAGAGCAGGAAGGAATGTGTTCGAGAAATTGATTATGTTCTAGAAGAACAATTCAATGGAATTTAAAAAATCATATTTGTAATTAGTCAGATTTTCAAAACTTATGGAGAGCTTGGGAAGAAAATAATGCCAATGGATTTTGATATGAATATTGACCTGATGTACTGTAAAGGCTTAACTTTAAAAATTATATGGACTTAACTTTAAAAATTATATGTACATTCACAGACTTATTCATTAAAAATTAAGGAAAATTGAGGATGGAGATATGGTTCAGCAGTTAAGAGCATTGGCTTCTTTTCCAGAGGACCTGGGTTCAATTCCCAGAACCCACATGGTGGCTCACAACTATCTGTAACTCTAGTTCCAGGGGCCCCAAAGCCCTCTTCCAACCTCTACAAGCAGTTCATACACGAGGTGCATAGACATCCATGCAGACAAAACATGAATACACATAAAAATAAATAGATTTTAAAAATTAAAAATAAGAGAATAAGGAATATTGGATTAAACAACTGGGGAAATCAAGCAAATGTTTTGCCATTCTTAACATTTCTCTATGAAGTGCAGTAACACCACCAATGGCCCCACAGTGTCACAATTGCCTGCACTATGCCCTTGCATATCTTTACCTTACCTTTATCGGGTGACTGTATTTGGTCTTTTCTTTTGGACAATGGAACAGCAATACATTTGATACAAGGAGAGTCTTGAAAAGTGTGCACATGTTTTCTCTTACTGTCTTAGATTCCTGTCACCATATTTATGTGCATAGGCTAGCCTGTTACAGTCACATGAAGAACTCAGTCATCTCAACCTAGTGGGATTTAAACCAATAAAAATATAGAATCCATAGAATGTGGGAGAGGACATATTCTGTCTGAGTTTATTTTGGGTACAAAAGTCTGTATTGGTTGTCCCCAACTTCACAGCAGATTGCCTTAATGTGCAGGGGCTTAAAAACTACACATTTATTAACCCATACAATTTATATGGGTCACAAATCTGGATCAGGCTTAGCAGGGAGGTTCTTTTGGGGTCTCTCATTAAGATGTAGTCAGGGTGTCAGCTGAAGGTCTGACTAGGGTAGAATGATCTTTTTCTAAGATGACTCACCCAAATGCTAGTACCAAACGTTGTGACCTGATAGCCAGAAAGTCACCTTGGTCATTTAGTGAGATACCCTAAGGTTATGGATACTTGCCCCCAGAGCACCTTTTCAGATAAAGAATCAGAGATAGACTAGAAGACAGGTTAAGTAAGCTTTAATGAAAGGAAAATAGAGTAAGAAGTTAGTATCGCCGGGCGTTGGTGGCGCATGCCTTTAATTCCAGCACTCAGGAGGCAGAGGCAGGCGGATCTCTGTGAGTTCGAGGCCAGCCTGGGCTACCAAGTGAGCTCCAGGAAAGGCAAAAAGCTACACAGAGAAACCCTGTCTCGAAAAACCAAAAAAAAAAAAAAAAAGAAGAAGTTAGTATCATACAGAGTGTAAGGCAGTTTAGACCAGGAAAAGAAAATAGAGCTGGTTGCAACAAGCCTTCATGGCCAGCACCTTTTATTGAAGTGGACATAAAGACTGTATTCTTCCCTGGATGACCTGAGCCTTGGGCAAGAAAACTGTGCTTCACTCTTCCAACCAATCATGGAAGAAATAGTCGAATGTATTCTATCACCGTTGGCCTAAACTTTGCAATTGATTACGAGTTTTATGTGGCCACAAACTCAAAATGAATGTCTGCAATATATTTATCACCATGAATTTATCTTTCAGTTTTATTCAGCTTTGAGTTAGGATGGCACAGCTAGTTTGATTTCCTGTAGTTGGTTTACTCTTAAGTTCTGAGTCTAGTTTAGGAACCTGACCTGCTGCTTTGGTTTAATTTTAACTGAGCAGTAATAAGCAGTTTAATAACTGTTTGCCAAAATATTAGTATTTAAAAGTTTTACACTGTGTCTTTGAGAATCTGACTTCTCTCCCAATTCCTGGATGCCTTGCCTGGCCAACACCCTCATGCATTTGTTGGCTGTTAGCAGAGGTCTCAATTCCACACACTATTTACATCTTTTCATGGGAAAATTACCTTAGTCCTTTTGTGAGGATGGCTGCTGGCTTTCCATAAGTGTGAATAACCCCAAAAATGCAAAGCACAAGTTATGGAATCTTTTTTTGACAATTGTTAAAGTAACACATAATTATAACACGATAGCCTATTAATTTCCCAAGTTAGAACATTCACTGTGCAGGAAATCACATAGCAGTATGAATCTAAAGACACGGGGATCATCCCCTGCAGGCCATCTGGGAGAGGGGGCTGCTAGAATACCTTGTAGATTTAGATCTGCAAGTAAAACATGAGAACTTTGTGTTTCCTTCTGTATCGGTCTCCAATATTACTTGGATATGTGCCAGACCTTACTAGGTTTTATTTTCAGGGACTGCTACTTTGACACCTTGTTCTGAAGTTCCAGACCCAGTGGAAAATAACATGATTCAGACCTTCCCTTTCTTCCATCTCTCTGGCACCCACTAGCTTTGTCAGAAGCCACTGTCTCAACGTTAAGTTCCTGGTAACTTCTCAGTCAGCAACAGTTGCCTCTCTTGCCTCACAGGTTCACATGGCTATTTCTGGATAGCCCTTCCGTGGGCTCTTCTTTCCGCTGATACTGCTCCATTGGTAGCTGCCCTCCACCCCAACAGGACTCAAATAGCCAAAGGGCTCATTCTGTCACTGCCTAATTTCTTCTCTAAGCTCTAATGCCATCTATCTAGCCACATGAAAGGAATATTTCCTCACCTGTGTGTGTGTGTGTGTGTGTGTGTGTGTGTGTGTGTGTGCACGTGCACATGAATCCACATATGTGCATTTGAATATGCATGTGCATTTGTGTACGTGTGTGCATATATGCATGCATGTATGTTTGTACATGTGTATGTGCACTTGCCTGTGTGTGTGTGTGTGTGTGTGTGTGCGTGTGTGTGTGTGTGTATTTGTGTGCACATGACTCCATTTCCTTTTCCTGGAAATATATATTTTGTATTTGATCACAGGTTTGCCCTTTTAGTTTTTCTAGTTCCATGCATAACATTTGCTACTACTCGAGAACTGGGAGGTATGAAGCAATTACATGTACACCCATTCACTGCACTGCATTGTCCCAACCTAATGATGATCCTGGCATACATTTCTTGGGTGCTGCATGAAAAGCATGTCTGGATACCTGGAGAGTTGTTTCAGCTAAGAGATAACGTAGGGAGGGCTAGGGATAATGCAGGGAGGTGGAGAAATGCACAGATTGGAGATCTATTTTGAATACTAAAACAGAAGGATTTACTAATAGATTAGATATGGGAATTGATGAAAAAAAGAGTCTTGTAGCTAGATCGGGAGTCATGACCTTTATTTAGAGTTTACACAGAAGCAGGTACATTCTGTTGTTATTGGGGTGGTGGTTTCTTTTGTTTGGTCAGGAGTAGAATTAATCAATAATTCCCTTGAAAATGGATTTTGAGAGCCGGGTGGTGGTGGCGCATGCCTTTAATCTCAGCACTCAGGAGGCAGAGGCAGGCAGATCTCTGTGAGTTCAAGGCCAGCCTGGTCTACAAAATGAGTTCCAGGAAAGGCACAAAGCTATACAGAGAAACCCTGTCTCGAAAAACCAAAAAAAAAAAAATAGATTTTGAGTTGACCCTTTGGACACTCAAAAATGAAAATAGCTTTGGAGATGACCATTTGAACACTCAATTGAAGTAGCAAGAGGCATCTGAACATATAAACTTGAATTACCAAGCTGAGCTCAGCATAAAAGTAGGGGTTATTATTCAATGTGTCAAAAAAAAAAAAAAAAAACTTCGTGTCATGAATGGCAATGTCATTCTGCTCACAATTCTGTGAATTAGTATTGGATGGAGATATGTGATGATCTCTGTTTTCTCGTATCTGATAATACATCTAGGAAGTAACTTGAATGGGTGGGGCAGAGACATCCGGGCCTAGAGGATCCACTTTCAATCTGTCCTCCCATTCTGTCTTCTTACTACACTAAAGGATGGATCGAGCTGGGTATGCTGACCAGAATACAACATGTGACCACTAGGATACACAAGGGTCTCAGGGTAGCTGTCTACCCTGTTATCACTAATAGCTCCAGGAGTGTCTGAGGTCAAGAGTGATCATGACCATTGATACAGCCTTTAAAGTCACAGTGCACCACCATCACTTCTGTTGGATACTATAAACCAACAAAGTTCAAAGGAGTAGGCATTGATCCTGCTTCATATTGACAGAGTAGCAAATAATTTAGGCTCATGTTTAAAACTGTCACACCTCGGCCGGGCGGTGGTGGCGCACGCCTTTAATCCCAGCACTCGGGAGGCAGAGACAGGCGGATCTCTGTGAGTTCGAGGCCAGCCTGGGCTACCAAGTGAGTTCCAGGAAAGGCACAAAGCTACACAGAGAAACCCTGTCTCAAAACACAAACAAACAAAACAAAACAAAACAAAACCAAAAACTGTCACACCTCATTCATCACTCTCTCTCTTACTAGAAAGTAAGTTCTGTGAAAAACGAATTTTTGTCTGTCTTGTCCACTACTATATCTCCGTGCATTAGACACTGTTTTTCAGATAAATACAACAGAAGGGTTTAATACTGAAATTGAACCATGTGACATTAGTGGTCAAAAAGTCTTAGAATGACCCATGTGCAAGCTGAAGACCAAGAAATCCATTGGTACAATTCAGTCCAGGCTGAGAACATGGGGCTGTGCACAATGTGAAGACATGAGGACAGAGGGACAGGGGTGACCATGGCTTCACTATTCAAGAGCAGAGGAATTTGGGCATCTTAGCTCAAGAAGAGAAACAGACTTTGCCTTTCTCCTCCCCCTTTTCCTTTTAGAGCCTTCAGTATATTAAACGAGCCACATTAGTGAGGGGGATGGGTAGAGGGCTGCTTTTTTGTTCGTTTTTGTTTTGTTTTTAATCATTCAATCTATTATTTCAGTGATAAGATCTTCCAGAAATACTCTCACAGACATACCTAGAAACAATGTTTTACCAGGTATCTGGGTGTCTCTTAATCTCATCAAGTCGATACATGAAATTATCCATCATACCTTGGTACCAAGAAAGATGTGTATTTACTGAATGAGAAACACACAAGGGCTATACAACCGTGAAAAATTATTAGGCATAAAGTAAGAGAATAAGGTTACAGAGCTCAATCACAAGCTTGCTGGACTATCCATCATTTAGGGCAGTGGGTCTCAAACTGTGGGTTGTGACCCCTTTGGAGATCACATATCAGATGTTTATGTTACGAATCGTAACACTAGCAAAATTATTTATAAAGTAGCAATGAAATAATTCTATTGTTGGGAGTCATCAACACAAGGAACTGTATTAATGGGTCACAACATTAGGAAGGTTGAGAACCACTGATTTGGGGTAGTAAAGGAGAAGGTAACAATATTTTCTGCATGGTATCCCTAAGCCCTTTAATTAGGGAACATGATCACCTAGAACCCACGTTTCAACCTCTGTATCATGTAGTATGTGGACGCAGCTTTCTTGGTCCCAATGGCACTAAGTTCCCTTTCTCCTATGTACAGACCATGGCACCAGGATGCTCTCACATAGATATCAAAGACAATTCTTGGGTATTGGGCTACAGTGAATCAATTTGAATGTATGGGTAGTGGAAACCATGCATAAGTAGAGACATCTTGCTATTTTACATAAAAACAGGGGTGGAAAAAGAAAGGTCGTGAGCTCAGTACATGAGCCCAGTATCCATTAACCGCATTCCCAGGTACAGAGCTCTGTGGGGCCAAGAATTTGAAACCTGGCTTCTAGGCTGTTACAAAGAATAATCAAAGTAGAATTATAAGGCATATTTTGCTCAGCAGTTTTATTAACTTGACTAAGACAGCAGAATATATCTGATAGAGTAGTTTGTAAGCTTAATTTAGAACTCATAATATTTACACGTATAGTTTATAGACAGGTATTCATATGACTGTCTTGAGCACTGTAACTGTGAGGTATGGCTAAATAGAGTCTGTGCTGGAAGGCACAGAGCACTGCATTCAAAAACCAGACTATCTGAGACTCATCTCCATTGCTCCTAAACCCTTGCTGCACTTGCAATTAAAATTTGCTAAAATTAGATTATGTTGCCATCAGGGGAACTGTGTGAATGCCCTAATGAAGTCATGATCTAAACTTCCAGGCTTCTCCTAAATATGATTAACAAAGATCAAGAATTTAGAATGTGTCTCTATTTAATTAGGAACTTTATGAACTGGGAACCCTCATTTAAGCAGATGAACATAAGGATCAATCCATACATTTAGGAGGATATATTATTTAAGCTTTAAAATTCAGGCTCATGAAAATCTAGTCTATGTCACACAATGCCACAGTAGAGTTGACTACAGAGGCTCCTTTGTCCATACAAGAGTCCAAAACAAACCAGGTTCACTCTTTGTAATTGTGTCTTCAGCTTAAGTGTTTAGAGCGAGTCCTATTAGAATCACAAATTAAATGTAAGGGTTAGGTTACTTCTCCCCAGAAACTGCATCTTATTTATTAGCTCTGACGTCCTATACCTACCTGTTTTAAGTAATTTTTAGAATGGAAATTTCCAAACACACAATGAAAGATTTTACAATGAAGTCCATATCCTCTTTGGGAAGTTCAGCCTATAAATCTTTGCTTTCATTTGGGCTTGAGAAGCATCTTTCTCTGCACTAGAAGAAACCAGGGAGTACTTTTTATTTGTGTATCCGTGTCCTTTGTGTTGCTACCTGAAGGAGATGCATGGTTCTCTCTTCCTGAAAGATGGAAATGTACTCTCTTGATGGACAACTCTAGATAATAAAAGCATTCATCCCAGTTATTGGTTTCACGATTCATGTTGGTTACTATGGTCCACCGATGATTGTACAAACGTTTTCATTGTTAACCAGAAAAGAAAGTGCTTGGGGAAGAAATGGGAATGGTGACACCAATTTAACATACACTTTTGAGGGTAGCACAAAATGACAGGGCAGCAGGAAATGGTCAAATGGCTTCCCAAACGATTCTGAGAGCTGTTCACAATCAGGCATGATGTTGACAAGACAACCTCGAATAATGACCAATGAGGGACTGTGTTCTGGCCACACACAGTGATATGTCTGCCTAACCAGGGCACTGAGACCTGTCCCTCGTGTAAACAGAAGCCATATGACAAAACCCAGAAACTAACCCATTCTATTTAAGCTCTAAGAAGCCATTTGGTAGGGATCGGGTGACATTCACAACCCTACACCCTAATTTCTAGCACTGTACCACAGGGCCACCATAAGCTTTACCACCAACCTGACCCTTCCATATTCTTCTACCTCTTGAAGTGGTCACTTGGTTTTGAGATAGATACTAATGCTTTTCTACAAGAAGTTTCCCTCATCTTGAATCTTTGCTGATGAGTGAGGTGAGGGTCAAGCAGGATGTGGCATTGGCTGGCCAAGTTCAAGAATTAGAGCTGGACGTCAGAGGTGGCTTGAGACAAAATCATTGAGGCAAGAAGAAAAGTTATGATAGAAGGTGTGGGAACACAAAAGGACCTCTGGCTTCCTACGTGAGGCTGACTTCACTCAGCCCGGGGTAGAGTGTGTGCAAGCAGTAAGATATTTCAAGTATCCTTTGGCCTCGGGGTTCATTTGAGGCTGTCAGGAGCAAGACCTGGCTCTTCCTGGTGAACATCATACCTGGTGAAGCTCACGTACCTTTTCAGCCTCAGCATGTCTTCAGGGCAGTGTTCTGTTGGAACCTGTCAGAAATGGCCTGATTTCTTGCCTGACTGGCACTTTAGACTTCCCTTTGGAAGCCCAGAAGATGAAAAACACCAATCAAGTCCTGAACAGGTCATTCAGAGCACTCTAAGCAAAAGGCTTGGCAAACCCACAAAAAAAAAACAAAAAAAACCCTGTACAGGGTTTGGGTGCCAGGGCAAGAAGACCTAATAGCGGCACTTCTGCTAACCTTCAAAGCAGGGCTCTATGCCATACCCTCCCTGCCCCAAAAGCAAGCCGAGTCTTTTCTTTCAAGCTTCTGAAGGCCTCTCCCCTTGGAGGAAACTGTGTGCCCTGCCATCTGATCTCTTTCCCCCTTCCACTTTTCGGCTACTTCCCCACTTTTTCTGATGTACACTTTGTGTTAGTATCCTGGAGACAGGCCTTCTCATTTTTGGAACTTTGCTGCATCAGAGGCCAAAGAAATTTGCTTATTTGGATGATTTGAATATATGGAACTAGTCATTGCTCACCTGGAAAAGTGGGCATTTCTTTGGAGCTCTGCGGAAGAGCGTAGTTCACTTGTACTGTTTTTATGCACCCTGCCTCCAAAATGAAACATTAAGGAATGGCGAGAATACCTACTACAAATGTCTCAACAAATAAATCACACTTAACTAGTTTTCTTGCATATCTAATTAATTTGTATACTGGAATATCAGAATACCCATTAGAGCCTGGTGTAAGAGTGCATGCCTTTAATCCCAGCACTCTGAAGGCAGAGGCAGGTTGGTCTACATAGTGAGTTCCAGGACAACCAGAGTTACATAGTGAGACCCTGCCCTTAAATAAATAAATAAATAAATAAATAAATAAATAAATAAATAAATAAATAAAATCTATGAGAATAGATGTAGCTCCCTCTGCTTGACTAGACTTTCTTGGGGCATTGTCTTTATGAGGAAACATTTTCTTCCTGTGTAGAGAACACGGAGGGAAAAAGGAGATGGGGGCTTTAACATTCTACAACTAGGAAGAGGTTCAACCTGCAAGGTGTTCAGCTGCAGCCCCAGGTTCTGTCACCAGTGAATAACTTTAGGAAGCCACTGGCTATGTGGCTCTCCTTCATACCAAATGCCATTACCAACCTAAATAACACCTACAGCCATGGACTTCTGACAAAGAGGAACAGCACTAATTAAATGGGAACAAATATTAATTCTACCACCATTGTTCTATTTTGGTGTTGACTATGACCCTAAACACCCACCCACTGAGCTTTCCATGTTAGACACTGTGGGTCAGGCAGGGCATCCTGAGGAAATCAATTAATGAATACAAGAAGCCCCAGGGAAGCAGCCATCGAAGGTTTCTTGGCAACTAGAGTTCCTAACTTCTCCCATCCCATACCAAGCCTTTACCCATTCCCTCTTACGGCAATGACTGGGTAGGCTGTTAGACTAAAGTACCATACCTTTCCTTCTGACTCGGAGTCAGAACTCAGAGTGTCCCCATCATCCTGCACCTGGATGAAGACCAGGGAACATCTACGGTCTTCAGGGAACAATGCTATAAATAAAGATGGACAAAGAAACACAACAGAACTCCTATTTGTCTTCACAATGCCTTGCTTTGCTAGGGTCTGGCTTCTTGAATAAGACTGAACAGTGAGATCAACAGGGCCACAGCTGAAAGTGAAGTTGTGACTAGAAAAAAATAATACCTCTAAGGTGTGCATTGACTTCAGGTGAAACAGGGATCTGTGATGAAAAACTTCACCTGGAGGGCAAGGACTGAGAAGGGTCTCTTCTTAGCAGAGCCAACTAGCCACCTGGAGAGGAAAACATGCCACACTGGTGTTTGGGGAACTGATTCCATGAGTTTGGTGTAAACTTTACCTTTCCCCTATCAGTTCTTCATGACTACTGAAAATTTTAGTGCAAATAATGTCTGTGTAAGTAGTTCTATGTGTTACGGGATCAGAAGGACCACAGAATCCATTGATAGGTTTCTTTAAGACCTAGGTCAAATGCTGACTATCCCCATGGCCCAAGAAGTCAGCCTGTTCTTAATCCACAACCCTGGTCTTGTGACTCTGATGCATTCCTCAGTAAGGGGTAGGGCACTTAATTCCCCACATGCATCTCAATGGCCTTGTAACTAGTGGAATGCGGTAGAAGTGATGATATACAAGTTGTGAGCCCAAGTCTTGAGAGATGAGGCATGTTTCCTGCTGTCTGTCCTGGGTCATTTTCTTGAGCCATGAGAATGATCTGGGGTGGTGGACTGTAGGAGGATGAGAAAATAAAGCAGAGCTGCCTCAGCACAAGCAGGCCACACTGGGGGCTCTCAACTTGTCATGAGCTTTGGAATTCTGACCACGCCTCTGAGAACCCTCTAAATCAGATACCTTCTTTCCACTGCTTAAATGTCAATCTCTGGAGAATGAATTCCTCAGAGGGTTCTTCTACAAGAGAGCAGAGAATCTAATCCTCAAGGAACAACAGGGGGAGGGGGATTCACTTCCAGATGTTAGTGGCCCTGGGAAAAAGGTCCTGACCCTGGCTGGAGGGCCAGGTGAGATGCAGAAGGATGGAGGCACTCCCAGGCAAGGCAGAGGTGATTGCCAACAACTGTGGGGCCAGGCCAGAAGCACCAGTACTACTGGAACACCAGTGCTTGCTTAAATAACTGGAATGCACCATTCAAACATTCCCCGTCCTGACCGGCGATGGTGGCGCACGCCTTTAATCCCAGCACTCGGGAGGCAGAGGCAGGCAGATCCCTGTGAGTTCGAGGCCAGCCTGGTCTAGAGAGGGAGTTCCAGGAAAGGCACAAAGCTACACAGAGAAACCCTGTCTTGAAAAACAAAACAAAAAAACAAACAAAACAAAACAAAACAAAAAAAATTCCCTGTCCGATTCACATCACTCACAGTAAAGGTCAAACGCACTGCCAACAACGGGAACAATTTCAATGCTACAACTAGTTTTAATCACAAAGTATTTGCAGGCATTCAATCCTAAATCACCTAAGACCACCGTACAATAAGAGGTTACTTTAACATTGAAATTAATAAAACAGAATTTCTTAAAACCTTCAAAATAGACTTCTGTTGAAACAATGTCTGAAGAATCCTGTATTGCACCCTCCTACAGCTTTTACAGTCATGAAAAACCCTAGCAGAGTAGGCATCTGATGTGCCAGAAACATCCACACCATAATAAATCATTTCTGTATCTCATTATCATGATAAAATTAAAGCTCTTATTAGAAATCTCATTAAAGTATGAGAATTCCTCAACAATACAGGCCTTTGTAGCTTTACAATCTAGATGGCTATTGAGTGTGAGGATTTAAAAGAATAGCACCAGGGCCTTTTCCAACTGTCTACATTGACAACTTGCAAAAAGAATGTGTAAATTGAAGGTGCATATGCATAGGTGAGGAATGTTTATGGTTTACTTTGTGACTCTCCATCTCTGGTTTCACTGAGCACTTATAGGTGCATTTTCTGTTCACCAAGCACCATCACAGGCGCTTTGGAATATTGATTGTCATCACCTAACTCTTCTAGGAAGGCATTTTCACCACTTTCCTGGAGAGATGGGAGGTTCAGAGGTAGAGCAACTTGCTTCAGGTCACATGCAGATTGAGCTAAGGTTTAAAAGTAGATGGCAGTCCAGCTCCAAGCTGATAGCCACTACACCATGTCTACATTTTATTTTAGCTTATTTTTTAAAGAATGTAATCTTGAATGGTTTCTGTAACACAACTACTTAATTCAGGCAAAACTCAGGAATAAACAGTAAGGCAAGTGGTTTTACCATTTTTGGTAAGTCCTTTTATAATGGGGTATTCCAAAACTCAACCATACCCTGGGGATCTCGTCTCTACACTTCTAAAATCTGCATCCTCTTAACCATCTCCTAGCTGCTTTAGTCTTCATGTACATTATTCTCCCAATCCAAAGTTCTCCTGGCCTCCAGCCTGATCCAGTCTATCCTGCTCAGAGTTCAGTGCCTAAAATACAAATTTGTCTTGTCTGTTTTGAAATCTCTGCCTTATTTTGTGTCTAAAAGCTGGATAAATGGCTGACACATGGAATGCTTGCTTCCTGTTCCTGTTAAGTCAGTGTCTTATTCCAAACCCAACACACAGGATA
This sequence comes from Peromyscus nudipes, assembly GCA_902168325.1. Classification (NCBI taxonomy): domain Eukaryota; kingdom Metazoa; phylum Chordata; class Mammalia; order Rodentia; family Cricetidae; genus Peromyscus; species Peromyscus nudipes. The sequence continues at coordinate 9,966 of CABHPH010159577.1, read as the reverse complement.
TGGCTTCATTCCACATGGACCCTTTACTGTGGCCACATTGGGATGTCTCAATGTATTTGTTCTGGGATCTTCTTCGGGGCTCCATACTATGATTTGTTCATTTATGCCTGCAATTATTTCCTCTTCCATCTTGAAGCTGATGTTGCTAATGATCTGCCAGAAGCTCCAGTCTTCCTCTCCTATCTCTCACAAAGCCCCTCCTCTACTCTTTCTGGGTCAGTGGTACTTGGTGCAAACAGCAGGACTGACATCACGAGGAAGCCTGTCACTCAGGTTCCATTTAAGACCTACCTCAGAACTTCTGGGGAATGGGGCTGAGTCACCTATGATTCTTCTGTACCTAACATTAGAGCATCCTTTTCCTTGACCACATTCTCCCATGACTAGAGCATACATCTTCCTTGCCTGCCTCCCTGCACCTCTGAATGCTTGTGATGAAGCAAAGCACCAATAAAAGATCAATGAATGAATGAGCAGTGGGTTAATCCTCTGAATGACTCATTAAACAAACCTTCTGGGTCATGTTGGAGCCAGAAAGACATTGATCTCCAGTCCACTACTATCTACATGCAGTGGGAGGGGCTTGGTCCTGCCTCCACTGAATGTACCAGGCTCTGCTGACTCCCCATGCGAGGCCTTACCTTTTTTAGAGGAGATAATGGGGGGGTGGGTTGGAGGTGGAGAGATGAGGGAAGAGAGGGGGATCTGGGATTGGTATGTAAAATGAATAAAAAATTTCTTAAAAAAGAAATGAAATTTTTCTTTAAGAATAAACATCGATGACAACTTTCAATTTTGAATTAGTTAAGGGTTCATGCAGTTTCAACACTATAGAGATGCTGAAGTAATTTAAAGTTTACAGTTTGGGAAGCACTAAAATGAGAATTCCCTAAGATGCACAGAACGTCTCAAAAGAACATTTTCATGCATTCTACAGTATAACAGAAGGTGGTACTCTCTACTTCAAGCTTTGAAATATTACTCATGTTCTTTTAAATAGTCATTACCATCCTTCTGATAGGGAAGAAAATGCAAATTGTATAGCCCTAGTGAAGATTGCCACATACCAAAACATCTCAGATTATTCTAGCTTCACACAAAATGTCATGTTAAAATTAACAAGGTCACTCATATGACTTATTTTTTATTAGCTTTTTTCTTGCATAATCTCACTCTTCTATAATAACAAATGAAATAATGGGCATAAAAGAAACAGTCTATTAAATATAAAACTGTTCCCAAAGTAATAAAAACCAAAGTATGTCCTTATTTGAGCAACTTTTTATACTGCTATGGCCTTAGTAAAGAAATACTGCCTCACAGAAACCTTTAACATATAACTACTCTGCTTGTCACCAGCAGCTTAAAGAGGTGTGTAATGAGTAACTAACTGTCCTACAGATGGACCTAAAATGCAAATGTGGCACAGCTGTTGGACTTATCTTGAGGTTAGGGGCTTTATAGACATGAAGAGTATAAAACAGTATCTGCTAGCAAACATTCTTTCCACTGGACATTTCAGTAGATGGGCAACTTATTTAAATAGTAACCACAGGACAGAGCCTGCAGAATGGAAACCACCTCTACTGCCCTAGAAAGGGTTAGAGAAGACAACCGAGGAGAAAAGGTTGACATGAACAAACTGTTGCCAAACGTTCCTCAGAAGGCAGACAATGGCAGCCTGGGTTGAATGCTCATCATTGTGACATCCTCAGTGGCATCTATCCATTTTTATAAACATTTCATTTCACCTGAGCATGTCAAATTCTCAACTGGGAAACCTTCCACCCACCAATGTTATGGATATGAATGCATAAACTCTATTTTGAACGAAACTTCTCCAGAAGTGGTTTTATTGGAATATATGTTCTAAAATGTAGAGGGTAAAGTTTAGAACAAGAAAAACAACTGGTTAGTTAGTAAGAGGAAGACACTTACTGTGGACAAAATGTTGGAACGTATCACCTGGAAATTCTACTGAAAGCTTCTCCGAGACTCAACACATACTTTCAGCTCACTTACTTCTTTGGGCCCCCTACATTTTATCCCAGTTAGTTTCTACTTTCCAGTTTTCTCTCAAGTTTTGGTCCACAGTCTTCCCAGGCAAGCCAGTCAACCAGAAAGGTATAATTTCAGTGACATGTTAATCTTCGGTCCCAACAATGGAGCTGGATCATTCCCAACTGTCTTGGGATAATGAAAACAAACATGCGGATTAACTTTAAATAGAAGCCAAGAAGATACACAAGCTGAGACTTCGGCGGATTAAAGATCTTTGCAATTCAGGTTGTAACTGTGGTTAAGCTGATGAGGACAGGGGTAGGAGATTCCAGTTCTCGAGCTTAGGAGTAATTCTAAAAATCCTTTGAGCAAGTAAACAGTAGAGTCTGAACCTGGATAGGTGAAGTGGTAAAGACATATAAAGCATTCACAATGAAGTCTAGTAGAGAAGTATTGGAGAGGTACAGAGAAAAATCATGTATGTATGCATAACTATGTATACCTAATTATAAATGAGTACATGAGTATGTCATGTGCAATATGTACGTGACACAGAGAGATACACCTGATTGCTATCCAAAAGACCAAGAAGTAGTAACACTGGGAACAGAATGGGAAATGAACTGATTATATAACATCTACACTAAAATTCTGCCAAATAAGAATTTTAGTGTAGTTGTTATATTGGCAGTTTATTTTATTTCTGGGTCCAATTAAGACCTTGGGAAGCAGCAATATAGATCCCATTAGAAGCCAGATGCTGTTCAGTACAACATCCACTTAGTACAGGGAGATCCAGACATTTAAGCAACTATGGCAACTATAGCTTGGAATGCCAGCCAACCACAAATTCCATAACAGGAATATAAATGCATCCATTCACTCACTCTCATTAAGTGAACAGTCAGGCTTTGAACAATGCAAATGATTAACATATTCATTGTTCTCTTAGGCTTTTACCTCAAATTTCACCTTCTTTAGGAATCAAAGATACTGAATACTTCACAAATAAATGCTCCTGTGAAATCATCATTCTAAAACGCAGTGGCACCAAAAGTGACAGAATTAACTTGTTACTATTTCAAGGGAGCAACAAAAATGCTAAGAAAGCAAATCTATGAACCAGTTTTATTTTATTTGCATTTAACATGATTACACATTCATGTGTCTAACAAGATCTGCACTGTTACATTAAAAATACAGTACAATAACATTCAACATGAGGTACTTCATATTTATATATTTTCCTTCATAAATAATGCTGTAAGCTGCTAAAGTCAAGCACACTGATGCATAGTTGCCTACAGTGTACTGAATTAGCTGAGCTTATTTAAACACCTTAAAAAAAACAGTTCAGTGCAATAATTATGTAGAAATGAGACCATTTACTTAAATACTATCTTACGATAAGATTAAGAATGTTGCATTAGAACTGCTAGCCTAGTTACCCTTATCCCCAGTATGAACAATGATGAAGATTGCCAGGTATGCTGGGAAAAGCATCTACAGCGTTTTCTGCTTAATAAAGTTGTGTTTATACACTAGAGCTGTCAGCCCTGTCAGAACAATGGTTTCTATTCTTACAAACTACAAAGTTCAAAACTACCAAAGGAAACCAAAGCAAGCACATTATCTTTTGTTTTGCTGAAAATGCAGATAGAATAGGTTCAGAACATAAATTTCGTATTTTAGGTACAGCTTTCCAATCTTACCCACAGTTCTTGGCATAGGCCAATCAGAAAGTGGGTGTATCTTTTTTTAAAATATAGTAATAATTAATATAAAGTTATGTTATCCCATCCTCAGTGAACTGCACTTGCCTAGCCACATAGAGGGCAGCTAAGTCACAATAAGAATGTGTAGGGCGTGGATGCTGCCCCTTTAAGGCTATCACACCCACCCCAACTATCTGACAGGACTCAATCAGTGCTAAACAAAATTCCTTCTCCTCTGGCTTAAAAGTAAGTGCCTTCTAGTCAGGCTTACCAATTTGTATGGTAGCTATGAGTTACTGAAATGTTTAACCATAATTTTAAAACAAAAGCCTTTGTAGAAGTAATTTTAATTGACAATGTACCTTTATTTTATGTATGCTTTGCCAAAACTACAACCTGTCATCTTCTTTATTAAGAAGCAATTGAGAGATTATTTTTAAAATTGTTCTAGTCACTAATAAGAGCTTTTGGTCACCTATGTTAACAGATGTAAGTATTGGCAAAATGATTAAAACATTTCCCATAATCCAGTGCTCTCCTCCACCAGGGATGCTGGCCAAAGGCCACAAGCCCATATCTGTAGGGGAAGAAGTGGCCCAGAAGCACAGTGAGTGGAAGCAGTCACTCAGTGGGCCTTGCTGGCACCAGCAGGGGGGTGGGAGGCCTTTCTGACACACCCACCAGTAGCCAGGCAGGGAGGAGGCAGTTCCTGAGTTGGCAAGCACTCTCTCATGCGCATATTGCGCACACAGACACACACCCCAGGACTAGCCCCTGCTCCAGGGAAGCCAACTTGGGCTTACAGAGCAGGAGAAGGAGGCGGCCAGGGACCACACTCTGGGTGGCGGGAAGCCATCTCAGGATCACACTGGGCAGAAAAGCTGCCCAGAAACACATGGATATTTCAGTTTCAAGTGACCACACTGGACACTACCAGGGTCACAGGCACTAAGCCATCATGGAAGGAGAAGTTGTCTGTGAGCTTTTCCCTCTTTGCTTATGCTACCATGGACAAATGAGAGCTGCATGTGATGCTGATGAGGTGAATACTCGGTATAACCCAGTGTCACTCCGAACCATTTTTCAAAAACCCTGCAGGCATATATTGGCACTTTAAGATGGCCAGAGGCCAGGTTCTAGCAGTCCAGAAACTTGTTCATAATCAACAAATAAGATCGTCTATGGTCAAAGATCAGATAAAGAATGTTTCAATTAAAAAAAAAAGCATAAAAAGTACGTTATCACATTGACAAGTAGTGCTACCATTACTCCATACCTCCACTGTTTGGTCCTCTTCTAACAGGGGAGGGAGAGGGGGGGAACTCAAGTCCTGTGCAGTAAGACTTAAGAACAAGCCGAGAG